>VDFB02276615.1:0-37259 GCA_007258455.2 Sequoia sempervirens
TTAAATTGGATGTAAAATTTGATCTGCCTAAGTATTGTGGGGAATTAAATGTTGAGAAATTAGATGACTGAGTTCAACAAGTAGAAGTGTATTGTAGAGTTCAAGGTCTCTTAGATGATGCTTCTAGGATCTAGTTAGCTACTCTTCAGTTGGGAGAAACAACTCTCACCTAGTGGGAGAGTAGAACTCGGGAAAATATTTCACAACATGGTAGAGTCAATTTAACCTAGGAAGAATTTGTCAATGCTCTTAAGAAGCAATTTTATCCCCTAGGCCATATACAATAGTTAATGATGAACTGGAAAATGTTTAGGCAAGGGAAAGGTCAAGCTATCCAAGAGTACACCCATGAGTTCAAGAAGAGGGTTATTGCATTGAATGTCCCATTGTACACCTAGGACACATTGCTTAAGTTCATAGGTGGTCTTCACTCTTATCTAAGACATTCTATTTTGGTCTTGAATCCTAGTAATTTGGATGAAGTATCTATTTAGGCCACACACTTAGAATCAAGAGGTAAGGGTACTTTTGTGGAGAAGCCTGACAAGAAGCAATCTAATTCTAAAGGTAAATTTGAAGATGCATGAAAGGGGAAGAAGACAACTACCATTAAGGAGGATAAGCTCACATGCTCTTATTATGATAGGGAGGGTCATGATGTAGATCACTGCTGGAAGTTGCATCCAAAATTGAAGCCAAAATGGGCTTGTAAACATAAGGAAAGAAGAAGACCACAAATGTTGTTATGGATCTTGGTTCATAGTCTAAAGATGAAACTAAGATAACAACAATGGGATTGAAAGGTAAGAATTTTACTAACAATGTTTTTGTTGTTAATTGTGCTTCTTCTTCTCAAGTCTATGATATTCTTGAAGATAAGAAAAGAAATGGGCTATTTCACATAGGGGTGGTTGCTAAGCACACTAAAATTGATACTCTAATAGATAGTGGATCTCAAATTAACCTAATCTTAGAAGATGTTGTAAGGAATTTTGGATTGAAAACCTTCATCAAAGACCTTATCCACTAGGTTGGGTTTGTGAAAACAATGAATTGCAAGTCACGAGGCAATGTACTTTAAGATTTGTGATCACAAGTAAGTCTGTTGATGAGGTACAGTTTGATGTGGTTCCACTAGATGTCTATGGGATAGTGTTGGAAAGCCTGTATTTGTATGATAGAAAAGCTATTTGGGTATGTGTAGGATCATGATGGGCCAAAAAGTGGTGATATGATGGGTATGTGTAGGGTATGTGGCTGACGACTTTTTTTTACCCAAAATTGATGAAACGAAAAGGGTTTTCAAAGGAGATTCTCAGCTTTCCACCAATATAAATTGTGCTTTACTTTGAATTTAATAAATAATTATTATTCATTCTAAATTTGAATTATGACTAAAGTCCTTATTGATAGGATGATTGAAAAAAATATATAGCTTTCAAATGGTATTCACATTCTATGCTTCGCATAGTATAGGATTAAAAAAAAAAAATCATGAAGTTTTGACTAAGTTAAGGTGGTCAGACATATAAGTTTTTTATATTTTTTAAAAGTTGTAATAAAAAAATCATAATTAATTATTTACTTGGAAAAAAATTACAAAAAAATATGCATCACATTAGGACATGATTCTTCTAATTATATTTAAAATCTTATAAAAAAATATTATCATTTTATTGTGGTTAGGGTGGTTAGACAGACACCCACTTATTTTTTCCCTAAAATTTAAGTACTACTGCATTGAAATTTCAAAATTTCACCAAAAAGATTTTTTTTTCCAAAAAAAACCTAGTAGTTTAGAAACTACATTCAATTTGCTACATATTCTATTCTTACATATTTTTGAAATAATATAGATAACTGATTCAAATTTTTACGTCAAGTTTCCTAACTCTACTTTTTCTGAATTTTTCGCCACTTAAGGGCCTATTTTTTCCATGATGATCTTGCACATACCTATTTTCTACAAGGGACTTAATCAATATCATCTATTTTAAAATGGCATGAGGTATATTGTGCATTCTCATAGGATCAAGACTGGTAGATCTTTTGCGAACACAAGGCAGTTGAAAAGGGTGGTTAATGGAAGTAAAGACTTATCTCTTATGTATGTCAAGTCAAGTGATTCTAGACATAAACTTGAAGTAATCAAGGCTAATCAAATGTTGCAGGATACATAGATAGTACGACATGAGGAAGCGGTAAATGAAAGCATTGATGTTCCCTTGGGTCAAAATGTTCTTGTTGTGAAAGATAGACATGTTGATTCATTTTCTTTTGTATTTGCATTATTATTCAACTTGATAATAGTTAGTGGTTATTGGTTAATGGTTGTAATAGTTGATGTAGATGTTTATGGAAGTGATGGAATGATGCATATGTTTAACAACATTATTGTAGTCTTAATTGTGGTGATGAGCCAGATGTGCAGATGGACATAAGATATAGAACAAGTGGGGAGGCCATGCCATCACTTAATTTATGAATAAATGCAACTTTTGGAGGTCCAAAAGTTCTCTAGTGGGGAGGCCTGATCTAGGGGATATTTTTCACTAAAAATTGAAGTGTCTCTAATGCTCTAGAATTTAGCACCATCAGAAAGAGCTCATAATCCTAATTCCAATGTAACTTAAATGGAGTCGAAATGAGCTCGTATGCTCAAGATATGGCCAGTCAAAGTTTGGTCAAACTGGTACCTGAGGCCACTAGAAAAGTGAAAAAATGGTCATCTCAAAATTTGAAAAAAATGGCATCAAATTGAAGAGCTCGATGAAACAAACCCAACAATGTTTGTTTCGTCGAATTCTGAGTTCGTACGCCTGAAATATCACAAGTCAAAGTTGTAGTTGACTAAGGTGGTATGGTTGATGATGTTAGCCTACTGATGCAACCTTCTATATCGAACAAATGATGAGTTGTCCCAATTAGAAATCAACACGCAGCATTATGTACATCTAGTCAACATCTATGTGGTAGTGCAGTTAGCATCAAGGTGGCGGTGATGTGTCCTTAGTAGCAAATGATGAAGTGACACATGGACTAATTGGAAGGTGCCACGTGTCACTCCGTCAATGCACTCCTTCAGCCATTTAATTTTTCTAACACAAATATTTATATCAACAAAAGCATTTATATTAGTGGGGAGGTCGAACCCCCCACCTATCATCCACTAATGGTATGGTTTCACCATTACACTGCTGGCCACATCCTT
This sequence comes from Sequoia sempervirens, assembly GCA_007258455.2. Lineage (NCBI taxonomy): Eukaryota > Viridiplantae > Streptophyta > Pinopsida > Cupressales > Cupressaceae > Sequoia > Sequoia sempervirens. The sequence goes on from VDFB02276615.1 coordinate 3,212, forward strand.
ACCCATACGGGCGCCAGTTGGTTTTGGAGTACGCTAAAGCTCCAATTGGAGGTTTCAATGGCCGTAATTGGATTGGAACTCTTGACCATGTAGGCTCCAATAGTTTAAGTAGTCATTACGCCACCATGTGGCTTATGATAATATAGTGATGTCAGTGCTTTTTGTTGTATGACTTGTTCCAAGGCCTTAACAAATAGGCCATTATAGTTAAAACTCACTCAAACCACTTACACCAAAAGGAATTAGAGGACAAATTAGTCATTGCATGAACTGTTAAAGGGGGCTTAGTCATTTATTTTGATGGTTAAGCCTTATTAGGTTTATTTTATGTATAAAAGGAGGAGTGTAGGCACTTTGAAGGGCATATTCCAGGTGATGTTCATTCATAATTTCGTTTATGTTTTGTGAAGAATGGTGAGAGAGAGTTGCTGAAAGTTTGAAGCTAGGAATTTGATAATGAAATGTCATCCTTGTGCATTTGTGGCTTGTGGTCAAGCTTGTTGCACTTGTAATAATGGAATTTTGTAATCCATTATCATCCGAGAGTTGTGAGGAGACTTGTAATAGTTGGAGCCTTGTAATTGTTTCTAGAGCATAATCAAGGATTGGTTGATCTATTTGGAGAGGACCCAGAGACGACCCAGAGACATAGCCATCTTGGAAAACTCCATTATACTCTTGTGTTGTCTTCTCTCTCTTTACTCTCTTCTGATAATCTCTTCACTTTAATTTGGGTATGTTTTATCTAAGTGTTTTAATTATATTTTTGAGATCTTCATGGTTAAAGTTATTATTCATGTGCAACAGTCCTAGATCCTAACATCAGATCATACATACATACATACAAACAAGCATACATACATACAGTTGTATATAAGCATACATACATACATATAAGAATACATACACATGAATATATACATACATACAAGCATACATACATACATACATAAAGGTATACATACATACATACAAACCCAATACATTTAACAAACTTGCACATAAAAAATTTCAAGTGAGCGCTCATGTTATGTCAAATTTGAGAAACATAAAGCAAAATTTTGCAAAAGGGAGAAAAATGCAAAACAAGACAAAATGTGAGTGCGTTATAACACACTCACATTATGTCAAAACTATGACATAATGCGAGGGAATTATAACACACTCATGTTATGTCAAAATTGTGACATAACACGAGCGTGTTATAACACGCTCATGTTATGTCAAAATTGTAACATAACTTGAGCACATTATAACATGCTCACGTTATATCTTGCTTTGGGAATCCCCAAGCCTTAGGCTTGGATTTTCTTTGGATTTCCAACCCAAAATCTTGGACTTGCCTTCCCAATGTCCAAAGATGTGTTTTTGTATATTCTACAAAATTTCACATAATCTAGTTCATGTTAACTATCAGGTTTGCACATATTTCAAGGTTGAGTAAATCGAACACTTGGGTAATGTTAGTCTCTCTTTTAGCTATTAAACGATGTAATTTTTTTCACATTTTGACAATGTTAAGGCTTTCAGATCTTTAATTTTTTTTGTGTGTTCATTTTTTTGTTAAAAACGAATGTTTGGCATTTTTTACTTTATTTTTTAACCGTTCATTGAAATTTCAAATAAATTACATTTTTATAAACTAGGCTTTGTTTTACACATATTAAAAAGAAATGATTTTTTGATTAGTTTTCCAAAAATATAGGGGTAGCAAGACCAAAATTCTATTTTCAAGATGTTTCTAGTTTGAAAATTAGTAAAATTCAAATATTCATTAAAAAATTATCAGAAAAATCGGGCATAAACTACATGTTAGCTAATTTCTCATTGAAGTAATTTTAAAAGTACCAAAAAAATTAACCTTTCGAGGGAGCGACAAAAGACGCTATGTTATGTTTTTTTAACAAAAATAGCACCAATTTTTGTGGCTCTCATTTTTGAACCCCTTAATGTCTAGCATATTAAAAAAAATAGTAGTTTAGAAAGTAGACTTGGAGCACTATGAGCATTGGTTTTGTTGCATCTTAAAATTTTGAGTGTAACTATCCTTAATTTCTCATCCAAGGTACTTATTTCTTGATTTAAAAAAAAATGTGGCCACTTAAGACCCCTTTTTGCCCCGCACCGCCCCAATCTTTTTACACTTACCCTAGGTTCCTTGTGATATATTTTGATTTTGAAATTTATTAGGGATTTTGAGCATGATTTCCTATGTTTAGGGATCTTATGGGGTCATTTTCTCATTGACCATGTCAAAATCAGTTAAAGTTGGCCTTTAACATATCAATGGTATGCACACAAGAATGAGTTCAAAAACATAAGATGAAGTTGCAAAGGAGGTAATTTATTATCTTACAACAAAAAATTTATGATAACTTTTTGGTACCATATGGAGCATTATTACAATACTAAGATAAATTCCTTTTATCATGCTATGTATAGATTTAGAACTAGTTTGTATTATAATGACTTGACCTTGTGGCATCTCATTTTCATTTAGATGGGACCATCCTTTTTCATGTAGTCAATCCACTTCTTTCCATATGTCGATCTAGTTTTAGCACTTTGTATATTTTTCACATCTCGGTAGAGCACTCTCATTTAGCCATCCATACAGTTAGATTTCCACTCTACATAGTTAGTTCCTTGTGTCACTTTCTATAATAGGTGGAGTCTCTTACCTTGCCTCTTTATATTACTTCTTTTTCTTTGGAGATAACTCCTATTCAAGTAGGTTTTAATTCATAATTATCTCAAATTTTGTGGTAGATGCTACTCATTGTATGCATATTTACTTTATGGGTTTCAATGGAGTGTCAAAGATAACAAAACTTAAAAGTGCTTCTTTACTTTACATGGATAGGTATCTTTCAAGCAGTAAAAAATTAGAGATCTAAGCAAGTGAGTTACAATAGTCTACAAAGTGCTTAATTGTTTTTGTGGAGTATAAAGCCACATTCACTTTCAAATATTACTTTTGCATCTATAAAGATCAATTACATAGAAGTGGATCTAAATCAAAACTATAAAAAACATTTTTTTTGAATTAAAAAGCCTTGTTTGAGTCATCCAAAGATACAAAACATTGACAAATTATTTTTAACATCTACAACAACACATTTTCATCACTCAAATTCAATAAAATATTATTTTCAATTTAATTTATATTTATTATAATTGTAATATCAATCAACCCTATCTCTATTAATTAGATTAATTGTTACTTCAAAATTTATAATTATTAATTAATTTGAATAAAATTAATTAAAATATAATAAAACCCTTACAATACTATATAACAATAACATTAAATTTTATTTATACTATCTATATTGTACACCCTCCACTCTATTCTTTGCACCAATTTAATTTGATGTTATGATCTAAATTTACTATAATTATTTATATCAATCTTTGATGTATATCATTATTCTAATGACCCCACTCTCCACTCTACATTTTACACTTTATTGTTGTGGTCCCTCTGTCCCATTATGCACTCCATTATTGATGCCACTGTGTCTGACTCTTCCTTACTGCCCAGTGGCTCCACTTGTCACATCATTCAGACTTTCTTCTCTAACTGTGACTTCTTTCATCACCGACTTCCTTCTCTTTTCCGCATTCCTTTCTTGTACAGAAGGGTAAAGCCGTCTTCCACGTGCTTTCCGCTACCATTCCGCGTTTCTTCCACTCTCTTTACTGACGATTTTGTCGTCCAGTCCCTTTCCTTGACAATTCCGCGTCTCTTCCACATGACCCCGCTGTATTCCACATGCTTTCCTGTATGAATTGGGTCCACCTATCAGCGGATTCCACGTTTCTTCCAGAAGTTTCAGACGCAATAAAAATATACATCATATTAAAAACTCATCTAAAACAAAAGATGGATTAAATGGTATATCACATTTCCACATTGGGAAATTCACCAAGGTCAGAACACAAGAATCCTTGTTGGGCAAACTCATCAATTGCATAGCACAAAAATCCTCATTGGGAAACTCACCAATGGCATAATACAAAAATTCTTATTGGGAAACCCGCGAATGGCATAACCAACAATATATACACATGGAAGGAATGATGATATTTTAATTGCTACTCAAACTACACTATGATTAGATATTAGAGAGCAAGGAGAGGGAATGTCCTAGAGATGCTCATGTGGGCTTATTGAGGAACTAAGTATCCTCTCATATAGACAAGAGTGCTTTATATTACAATTCTTACATTCTATGAGCAACTTGTCTTCTACAATCATCCTTATCTTCAACAAGCATTCAAGGCATGAGAGGGATATCCATTATCATGGTTAATTACTTACCCATCTTTCATTAGTTTTCACTTGTTAACCAGAAATCCCACATCACGATTTCCTATGTGTCACTTTAGTTCAGGTTTATGTTGGGGGTCACTCCCATAACCCTCTCTAATAGCTATAACCCCCTAAGGTCATCCCACCCTCCAAGGAATGTGGCATGAAAAACAATGCACAAAATTCAATTTCATCAAAATTTTCTAACAAGTTTCCACGAGCACTATTTCAATAATATATGAAAGGCACTTTCATTAAAACATTAAAATTCATCATATTTCATTTAAAACATTCAAATTTTCTCATTTTCCAATACACTAAAAACTAGGAAAATTTGCCAGTTCCCATTAAAATTTCATCAAAATTTATTTGTTCCAATTTCAAAATTTGAAAGTACCCTTTTGTTCTAAATCAAAAATAAATAGGGAGACATCTTTCCTCGCATTAAAATTCATCATAAAACATATTAAACATTTGACTTTTCTCACTTTACTTTGCATTGGAAAACCATAATTCCCCCTGTATTGCTTCAAATTTTAAAATTTCAATTTCAATTTTCTATAAATACCTTTTAGCTCCAAATATTTCCAACAACACACTTTTCACATAAAATTCATGTTTCCTAAATTTTGGAAAAAAATCCATGACCATGGCTCAAAAAGGGCATTTTTCAACATTTTCAAAATTAACTAAATCCTACTCTAATTAAAAAATTTAAATTCTATTGAGGAATTCCTATGATCTCCTAATGGTGAGCATGGCATCCAAATACAAAAACATAAATAAAGGGAGGATAAATGAGAAGATTACCTCTATTACAAATACATGGAAGAACTAGCAATTTTCCAAAAGAGAGAGGGAGATATCACACCCAAGCATTCACACTCCATTTCCTAACTCATTGCTTTGAACCTTGTCCAATTCCATTCCCATTTTCATCCACAATTCCAATTTCATTTTTTTATTGGAAGAATGGAAGAGGGTTTGAAAGCCCAACTTTCCCCCAAAAAAAGAATCATTAAAAAATCCTATTTCTTTTTTCTTTTTAACCCATTTATTTTCCAATTACTTTTCTAATTTCCTTTATTGTAAATTCCAAAAATCCCATCAAACAAATAAAACAACTTACATTTATTCATTTACAGTTATTTAACAATATGATTAAATCAAATATAAGTACATATTCCCACCCCAAGAGTTTTAGAATTTAATTAACTTATTATATTTTCCCATTTTTTTGTGGAAATAACCCTTAGACATAAAAACAATCATATAACTCATCAACCATTCTTTTTCTATAAAAAAAATAATTTAAAATATCATTTAAATATTTACCGTTTAATCTAATTTCATAATTAAAATAAAATTAATCAAGAAAATATCCAATTCATTAAATATTTTTACAAAAAAGCATGAAATTAGGAAATCATTTAAATCAAGCATACATTGGAATTTCACAACACATAGGGATTCTAGAATAAATCTTAACTCGAATCTAGGTTCACATACCTAGGGTCAAACATGACACATACTATACTCGATTTGAGTACGATCGAGGAGTAGATAGGGAGGCCTAATGTGGCATCTTTGGTTTAACTAGCATTAGGGAATAAAATAAACATATATAGCTAGGTGGATAAATAATCCCATACCTATAACCATTCAAAGCACATCAAGAATACATGCTCAATGTATATATAGTCGAAGCACAAGGGTATGTGCACCAAGATGGTTCCCAAAAAGGGGGCTTAAGTGGCCACTTTTTTTCTGAAATCAGGAAATACTGACCTTGGACGTGAAATTGAGGATAGTTACACTCAAAATTTTGAGATGGAACAAAAACAAGGATCAAAGTGCTCTGAGTCTACTTTCTAAACTACTAATTTATTTTGAAAATGGTTGAGATTAAGGGGTTCAAAAGAGGGATGTATAGAAATGGGTGTTGTTTTTGTCAGAAAAACATAACATAGCAACTCTTGTACGACCTGAGCACGGTGAACTTTTTTATAGTATTTTTAAAATCACTATGGTCAGAAGTTAGCTAATAGCATTTAGTTGATGCAAAAAATTTCTGGTAATTTTTTAATGAATATTTTATTTTTTCACTAATTTTCTAAGTGGGCACTTCTTGAAAAGCAGAATTTTGGCTGTGCTCCCCCTACAAATTTTAGAATATAATTGATTTTTTTTCTTTTTTTTAAAAAAATTTGTAGAATGGAGTCTAGTTTCTAAATTTTAATTTATTTGAAATTTTGATGAATGGTTAATTTATAACAAAAAAACACCAAACATTGCTTTTTGCAAAAAACAGACATACAAACAAAAGAAATTATGGATGAAAGGCTTAACATTGTCAAAAAGTGAAAAAAATTACATCGTTGGATAGCTAAGAGAGAACCTAACATTACCCATGTTTTTGATTTTTTCAATATTGAACTAGATGCAATCTTGATGATGAGCACAAACCCGATTATGTGAAAATTTATAAAATTTGCAAAAACACGTCTTTGGCCTTGCTAGGAATGCCCTCCAAGCCTTTGGGTTGGTATTCCAAGGCAAATAATTTCACTTTTTCCTTTTTTTTAACGCGAAATAATGCAAGTGCGTTATAACGCGAGCGCATTTTTTAAAACTTTTTTGAAAAGTGGCCAAAAAATTGGTACCCAACTTCATGCACCCGCCCACAACATAATTACCCTACAAGGTCCATTAGTATAAAGTATAAAATTATAGCATCCATGTATCTATCATACAAATCATCTCTTTTGAACATCAATAATAAGGATCACATTTAATTGTATCATATATAATACACATCAAGTTAAATTGAAGCATAATGATAATCCAAGCATATAAATGTACAAAATGCCAACCACTTATATGTTGAGGAACCTCATTTTGAACATGTAGTGGTTCATGCATACCATTTAGATCCATAATACAATCATCACAAAAATCATGAGGAAACAATGAATTTGAATAGCCAATCTTGCAACTATAAGCTACAAATGGGATTTTACTACAACAATTGGTAGATCACGATTTAGTGGGAGCTTTTGGCAATGATGTGCATTCATCACTTGGTAATGGATGGTCTTCTATAGTGTTTGTTGGTGTCATGGATGGACTCTTGGATTTTTCTTTCTTCTATATAGTGAGGGTTATTTGATATCTTTGGTTTTATTAACAGGAGAAGGTTATCATCTTTTTTGGAGATTTTGACATCTTGGTAAGCCATAGAGGTATATTTAATCTTTGGTGAGATGTCATGATTTTTCATTTGACAATTGATCCTTGTTTTGACAAGATCATTTTTTTATTATTTCATCATGTACTCTTGATTTCACATTAGAGTGATGACATGATATAGGTACACGATATGTTCATTATGGCATATGATCTACTTTTGAGGATATGTGATATCATTATGTCCTGATGTGTTCTTGATTATCGAGGTTGGGATTTGAATTTGATCTTGGTTGGTTCTCTTGTTATTAAGTAAATTGGTCATTTTATTGAGAGCTTCATGATGGTGCTATGTTTCATTTGGAGTTTGGCATGGATTGATCAGTTACAGGTGCTCATGGATACTTGGAGATATAAATGAGGCTAGGAGATCTCTTATGATTAGAGACATTAGTTGAGATAATTACTCATTGATAAGGTTTCAAATAGAAGTTTGAGGATCCTACAAATTTGTTGGGTGTGAGTTCAACATCGATTTATAGAGGAGATTGTTCTTAGATAAGTCATGATTCATGACTTGGATATCTTGGAGGAGCATTCTAATTTTTAGATGTATTATGTTTTATGAATTTTCTTCTCATGCATATAGATATTAAGCTTTGGTTTACTAATTCTAGAGGGTTCATTTGAGCAATGTTAACATGCTTATCTCCTTGTGAATTGTGAGATTATTCATTAATGTTGAGTTTAGGAGATGTTATTGGGATTATTGCCTTGGTTTTGGAATTGATTTGTTTGATCTTCCTTTGGTTTTAGATGCACACATCTTGGTCATGGTTAGATGTGGATAGTGTTAGTATATTTGGTGTTTTATGGAGCAAATCATACTTAATATGACTTAGCATTTAGAGGTGTGTGTAGAAGGACATTCTATAGGTTTTTATTTTCATGATTCTCTCTTTGGTCTTGTTCTTATTCTTGGATATTTGTATTCAGATGATATTGGTTTTGAGTTCTTTTGTTGAGCTATGGTTATCACTATGTCGTGGTCATGTGTTGTTCATTATTCTTTTACCTAACAACATGGAGGTTCCTTTAACTCTTTCCTTTATTGAGTGTAAAGAACTTGGGAGAGCTATGGAGACTTGTGGTGAGAGTTGTATTGCAACATATTGGTTTGTAGGATTTATATATCATTGTGGATGTTCCTTGGTACTACGTGATATTGGTTACACTCTCTATGTGATGATATCAGTGGATTTTTGGATTCCCTAATCATTTTAGATTTGAAATCACCTATTTAGTGGGAGTTCCTAGTTGTGTATGTTTTTGATTGATAGGGTCTAGCACATAGACCTTGTGATTGCATGTTATGGGTTGTATATGTTGATAGAGTGAGGTTCACTTGTTACGATTTGTGTATCTTTGAGGTATGGATAAAATGATGTGTTAGCATTTGTTGTGGGTGTTATTTCAGTGATGGTGATTATATCTTGATAGCCAATGATACATACTTGCTACCTTTAGATAGTGTGTTTTTGTTTTGGAATATCTGTTGGAGGTAGGACCTATGCTTCTTTGTGAAAGATAGTGTGGGATCTCTTTGGATGCTTTCTTATCTTTTTGCATTGGCATGATGGAAGATGAGAGAATTCATGCTTGATATGATGGTCATCTTGATTCTTGTTGTAGCTATCTTGATGGAGCACATGGAACACTTTGATTCCTTGATCCCATATGTGGCTATAAGGATCGCTCCCCTATTCATGTTTGAGTTTACTTGTTTACCCCTTATGCAATGTATACAACAAGTAGGAGAATGTTAAGAAAAGGTGTGTTGTCCAGCTTGCATAATGTTATAATGTAATATTTTATTACTTGTAGTGCACCTAGGGATCTAGGGATATGTGCATCACATGGGTTACCATTCTTGGGCACAATTTATGTGTTGTATGTAACATTGTGATAATTATTTAATGTGGAGTTGCACATTGGGGAAATATTTAATATTAGGAAAAATTATTACCAAAAAGTATATTTGGGGTTTAATGGTTTTGTAAGACCATGGTATTAGTCACATGGTTTTATGCAATATTAATTGGTGGATTTTTGTGAGCTTGTGACTATAAAAGCAAGAACATGGGTAGTTGTCTAAGGTTGTTCGGTTGACTAATTGGTCATTTTGGTTAAAGGGTTGAGATAATCTCTTGTTGGGAATTGTAAGGTTTGAAGCATTGCATAAGATGTGTCATTGTACATGTTTTTTCACATGGAGTTCATATAGAGGGATTGATGTTTCAAAGGTTTTCATGGAGAGCTTTGAAGATGTATTGTAATATTTATTTTTGAATAATACACGAGGGATGGATACTTTTGGAGGATAGTTTTTTCCCTCTTAAGGGTTTTTTAGGGTATATCTTGTGTCATCTTTGATGGTATGTTGTCTATTCTTTTGCATCATGTGGATTTTGAATCCTTATTTGCATAGATTTCTCTATTTGAGTTATGTGTAAATTATCTTGAGTGGATGCATATTTCCTATCAATAATCACTAGAAGCACATAGAATTTTTTTTAGAAAAAATCATTCCATCTACTATTAATTATGCTATTATCTAGCCAATGCCATTAGAGTTGATTCTACTAAACTATTATCATGTTTTGAACTTATAATCAAATAATTTGGTAATGTTACCCATAAATCCCCTAGTTTTATTATTTTAATTATCAATTTGGGACCCATCACACTTGATAATATGTTTCATGTGATGCCTAGTGATTTAATGTATATTATCCTTTCAGGTTATTGAAGTTGGATGCTCACATGTCATAGGTGTTGTACCTTCTACACTTCAATAGAACTTAAAGCGATAGATTGAAAAAATAGAAACATGTTTATAGAGGTCAAATAAGATGAAAGAAGGATCACAAGAAATATTTAGACAAGAGGAAAATGAAGTGCACAAAAGTTTTGTATTTGAAGTATGAGCCCACTGTTAGAAGCCAAGATCAGATTTACAAACCAGAAAAACCTTCCACATAAGAGAAAAATAGAAAAAATAGAGATATTGCAAAAAGATATGCAAATAATTATTATTCAAGAATTGATAATTACAAGATAATGATTTTCTTTATAAAAGAAAAGATGCATAACCCTAATCTTATCTTGAGCAACAAGATAGCTCAATAAGACAAAGATAAAAACCTATAACTTAGGAATTAAATAAAGCCTAAGTAAACTTATGCAAGCATAATTAAATATTAATTACACTAACACCCCCCATAAGTGCAACTTAGGGAGACTAAAAAATCATGCACCTAAAACTAAGATGAATGCAAGAAAGCATGAATGGGTCCCGACAACAAGGCCTGATCAAGTACCCAAGTACAAATGCAATATGAGGTAGAGAAGGAAAACCTATTGGGACAAAACCCCCTACAATGAGATGACTGTTGCAAAGAAGCACTGGAAGAACATTGTGGAGTAACACTGGAACCGCAATCTGACAAGAAAGGAAAGAAAATTTTATCTACAAGAAACCAAAACAGAATCATAATAATGTGACAGGAGACCCGATGCCACGAAACACTGGAAACTCACAAATTGGAACAACCCTGGAATCTATGAAGCAACAGTAGATGAGATGATGACAGAATCTAGAAACCGTGTATCTCGATGTCGATGCCAAACTATGACTGAAAATTTTCCATGGGAAGGAGTACCAAAAAAGACTCTAGAATATTAACCATAAAAACATGGCCCTCAAATTGAGAAGGATCTGAACCAATGCGGATCAAGAAGCATAATCTCCCAACTAAAGTGTGAACCGATGAATCCGATATGTGTCAAACTTTAGTAAGAAATGTGGCTAAAAGAAACTAAGAAACCAGATAAATCATTCTTGTTGTCATCAAAACAAAATGGATATGGAGATCAAAGTGAAAAATACACTCTAATCAGATTATTAGGCAAGAAACCCCCTTGATGGAACTTTATCTCAGTTCATTTATTACAATAACCCAATGATTGTAAAAGGAGAGAATTCTAAACATGCATAAACATAAAATAACATGATGTGATACTGAAATGAAGTGAAAATATTCAAGTTTTACCTTTCCAACTGCCAAAACATCCAAGTAATCTCCAAAACACCCATCGAGACAAATCTAGAATAACAATAAACTTGGGACAAATACAGAAAAAAGTGAATAGATAGAAAATAGAGCTCCTTAATACCTTTCCAATGCCGCAAAGAAGATGAAAATTGGAGATCATGGCAAAAAGTTATGAGCTCGAAAGCCATAAATGAACATCTGACTTCAAACAGAAAAAACAACAACTAAAAAGAAAAATAATAAAAAATAAACTACACCATAGGATAGTTCTCGAAACCGGCTTTCCAACAATATTTCGTTTTCGAAAATCTGAGTTCATACGCAAAATTTATGCCCAAAATACCAAAACTCCTCCAAAAGGGTTTGGAGTTAAGTCTGGCGGCTAGGCTAACCACTAGCATTAACCACTAGCAGTTAACTGCTCGTAGTTAACTGATGGCGGTGCCCATTAACTCTGGTTTTTTAATTTTTTTCTTGGATTGTGTGTCGTACCAGGCCGTACGACCCAGAAATGAAAAAAATTTACCTCCCGAAGTCACTGTGTCCGATTTTGATGATTTGACAGTCGATTTTGGGGTTTTTGGGTGCTCTGAACATGATGGTGTGGTCCGTTTGGGCTGAAAATGCTCCAAAATTTTAGGTACACTCTAGATCTAGAAACCCTCATAAACTTCAAATCCTCATAGATCTGACAAACAAAGGCCTTTTTTAATGAAACGAAAGGAAAACTTGATTGCTTCAGCAGCTCTGGATTCAATGGAATGCTCAAATCTGATCCAAAACACTTCATAAATAAGCTCAAGGCATGAAACCCTCGAGGAACCCTGAACATGCTCTGCAATGAATTTCTCAAAAATCTAAGGGGTTGCAAATCAAGGCTCTGATACCATGTTAGAAGCCAAGATCAAATTTGCAAACTAGAAAAACCTTCCACATAAGAGAAAAACAGAAAAAACAGAGATATTGCAAAAAGATGTGCAAATAATTATTATTCAAGAATTGATAATTACAAGATAATGATTTGCTTTATAAAAGCAAAGATGCATAACCCTAATCTTATCTTGAGCAACAAGATAGCTCAATAAGACAAAGATAAGAACCTATAACTTAGGAATTAAATAAAGCTTAAGTAAACTTATGCAAGCGTAATTAAATATTAATTACACTAACACCTACAAAAAGGATTTTAGATAATGGGAAAATGAAATTAGGGTCCTATAAATTTTAATTATGAGAAGAGAAAAAAAAAGAAATAAGAGATGATCAAGCAAAGGAGAAATAGAAGAGATTCATTATAGAAGGATTATGATAATGCCCCTAATATTTTGTGATTTAGATCTTTGATATTTCGCTCCTTCACTTTTCAATTACATTTTTGTGAATCCTTTTGTGATATTCTTGCATTGACAAGGAATCTATTGCATTTTAGAGGAAAGAATACCAAAATTTATGTGAATTAAAACTAATTTTTTAGGGAAATGACCATTAAAAACTCAATCAAATTAGGGCACAAAAGAGAGGGAGAAGTATCATTTTACAATATTTAATATGGTCCTAACACTAGGGGGTGCTACATGTTGATGGCTCGTGTGCCCAAGGGTGTTAGGGTCCTTGTGATATATTTTTATCTTGAAATTTATTAGGGATTTTGAGCATGATTTCCTATGTTTAGGGATCTTATGGGGTTCTTTGCTCATTGACCATTTCAAAATTAGTAAAAAATGGCCTTTAACATACAAATGGTATGCACACTAGAATGAATGTAAAAACATAAGATGAAGTTGCAAAGGAGGTAATTTGTTATCTAACAACCATGATATTTATGATCACTTTTTGGTACCGTATAGAGCATTATTACAATACTAAGATAAATTCCTTTTATCATGCTATGTATAGATTTAGAACTAGTTTGTATTAAAATGACTTGACCTTTTGGCATCTCATTTTCATTTAGATAGAATCCTTTTCCATGTAGTCAATCCACTCCTTTCCATATGTCTATCTAGATTTAGAAATTTTTATATTTTCCTACATCTAGGCAGAACACTCTCATTTAGCCATCCATATAGTTAGATTTCCACTCTACATAGTTCCTTGTGTCACTTTATATAATAGGTGGAATCTCTAATTGTGCTCTCTTTACTTTACTTCTTTTTCTTTGGAGATAACTCCTACTCAAGTAGGTTTTATTTCATAATTATCTCAAATTTTGTAGTGGATGCTACTCATTGTATGTCTCTTTATACTTTGTGGGTTTCAATGGAGTGTCAAAAATAAGAAAACTTAAAAGTGCTTCATTACTTTACATGGATAGGTATCCTTTGGGTGTATGAAAAATATTTTGAAAAAACAAAGTTGTTTGTAAATATTGTTAGTAATTTCAAGCACTCAAAAATTAGAGATTTGGGCAAGTGAGTTACAATAGTCTACAAAGTACTCAATTGTTTTTGTGGAGTATAAAGCCACATTCACTTTCAAATATTACTTTTGCATCTATAAAGATCAATTACATAGAAGTGGATCTAAATCAGAACTATAGAAAACAAAGTTTTTGAATTAAAAAGTCTTTTTTGAATCAGCCAAATATACAAAACATTGACAAATTATTTTCGACATTTATAACAACACATTTTCATCACTAAAATTCAATAAAATATTATTTTCGATTTAATTTATATATTTATTGTAATTATAGTATCAATCAACCCAACTCTATTAATTAATTAATTACTACTTCAAAATTTATGATTATTAATTAACTTGAATAAAATTGATTAAAATATAATAAAACCCATATAATACTATATAACAATAATGCTACATTTTAAACTTGAATTATTGTAATTGTTTATACTATCCATAATGTACACCCTCCACTCTATTCTTTACACCAATTTAATTTGTTGCTATGATCTAAATTTACTATAATTATTATCAATCTTTGATGTACATCATTAGAATGACCCCACTCTCCACTCTACTTTCTTGCTATGCTCCCACTGTCCCATTATGCTTCTTTCTTACTGCCCAGTGACTCCCCTTGTCACATCATTCCGACTTTGTGACTTCTTTCATCACCGACTTCCTCCTCTTTTCCACCTACCTTCTTGTACAAAAGGGTAAAGCCGTCTTCCACATGCTTTCCTCTACGATTCCACGTTTCTTCCACTCTCTTTACTGACAATTCCGTCTTCTATTTCCGCGTTTCTTACACATGATCCGGCTGTATTCCAGACGCTTTCCTCTATGAAATGGGTCCACCTATCAGCGGATTCCACGTTTTTTCCAGAAGTTTCAGACGCAAATCGCACCACTCTACTTATTTTCATCCACCGATTCCTCTTGCCTTATTCATACTCACCACTTGCCCACGCTCAAAACAAGCGTCCTTACAACCTGTTTTGGTCGATTTGCACTCATTGCTTCTCCGTGTCCAAGTAAATCTGATCCCATGGCGTCTAGTTCTACCACCTCTGGACGTCCAAAGAGGAAGCCTGCAAACACTTCTACCAGTGAAGCTTTTCGTGAAGTCGCACCATCTGCATCTATTTCGGGTACATCCTCAACACTAATCCAAAAGTCTTTCGAAGTATTTATTAATCATCGTGGACCAGATGTCAAAAAGACGTTAGCTAGCAGGATCTATAATGTTCTTGCTGAAATGAAGGTGACAGCTTTCTTAGATTCAGAGGAGTTGGAATATGGCGATTTCTTACCAGAAAAAATAGAAGCAGCAATCCGCCGTGCAACCCTTCATATAGCAATTTTTTCAGAGAGCTATGCAGAATCACCTTGGTGTTTGGCAGAGCTGGCATGTATGCTTCAAAGTGGCGCCAAAATTATTCCTGTTTTTTACTATGTAGAGCCCACTGATGTAAGATATGTAGCTCAAATGAAAGGAATATATGCTGGTGCCTTTAAGAGGCATAAACACAAAAGGAGATATAGCCTGAAAAAGCTTAAGGAGTGGGAAGATGCACTCCACAAGGTCTCATTTTACACTGGCGAAATCATTAAAAATAATGAGTAAGTATCACAGATTCGGTCTCCCTATCTTTACAAATATATGTTCTTTTTTATTTCTATGGAATTTAACTTTGGCTTAAACACCTTTTCGTAGTTTGATTTTTCAATGTTTTTTTTGGTTCAGTGATGAGATGAGGCTGTTGAAGAACATCGTGAATATTGTACTGAAAGAAATACGCAATGTGCCACTAGAGGTTGCAAAACATCCAGTAGGTCTTGAAGTAGCAGTACAAGACTTTAAGAATACACTCCAACTTGCCGAGGGTGATCAGGGTGTACAAGTTGTGGGTATTTGGGGCATGGGTGGCTCCGGCAAGACCACACTTGCTAAGGAATTATATAACCAAAGATCTTCATCCATGGAGAAGTCTAGTTTTATTTTTGATATTAGAGATGCCAAAGATAAGATGCACAAAAAGCAGAATCAACTTCTCAAAGATTTTGGTGTGCCTGAAAGATCTGACAGTGTAAATGAAGGTAAGGTGATTCTAGCAAGGCATCTGAAATCTTTTAGGGTGCTCATTGTTATGGATGATGTGGATCATGTGGATCAATTGGATGCTCTCTTACCTGCAAAAGAAAGTCTGGGGGGGGCTAGTCTCATCATTGTTACAACACGAGAACGTCAAGTTCTTAAATCTTGGCACATATCCTGTGTGTATAAAATGAGAGCATTGGATTCACATCATGCCGAGCAACTATTTTGTTGGCATGCTTTTCGACAATCCTCTCCCTTTGATGGATTTGAGAAGCTTGTCAAAAAATTCTTGAAGGCTTGCAATGGGTTGCCTCTATCTCTCAAAGTAATTGGATCACAGCTATATGGCAATTTCTACAAACAATATTGGGAGTCCATGCATCATAAAATCTCAAGAATATTAGATCATGATATCAAAAAGATACTTGAAGTAAGTTACAATGCCCTTGATGATGAAGAGAAAGAGGCATTCCTTGATACTGCTTGTTTCTTTATTGGTAAAGAGAACAGGTTGGCCATTGAAGTCTGGGATGGATCAGGGTGGAGTGGTCTGCACACCTGGGAAAGGCTTCTAAATAAGTGTTTGGTTGAGCTTAACCATGGCAATCGCATAAGAATGCATGACCATCTCAGAGATCTTGGATGGGAAATTGCAAGTAAACAATTGCCCTACCGACTTTGGTTGCCCCAGCAGATTATTAATTCTGCCCAACTAATACAGGTGAGCTTAATAATTTCTTTTATTGTTTGCGTAAACAATGAAAAGGATAACAAATTCTGTACCGTATGTTTGTGTCTAGGAAGATTATTGATCTTACGCGTTAAATAGTTTTTCAAGAGATGATCTCGCTAGCTTTCTTCTGCAATCAAATGGACTTCGCATCTTACCTATTTACTTTGTATGTGTTTGTACATACAACCCGTGAAGTTCTTTCGACTTTTATAGGATTCTGAATTTTTAATTTTTATTTTCAGAAAAGAGATGGCATTCGAGGAATTACGGCTGCTCCATCTGAAATAAAAGAGTGGTCGTCACATATAGTATGTTTGTCCGCGTTTTCTGTTTCTATACCTACTGCTATTAATTTAATTTTTTTGTATAAGTTTTTTGCATTATGTAGTTTTCTCGAATATTTCTCATATTTTTCGTATTCAGCACTCAAACCCATTACGAATAATGTAGGAAAGAGGTTGATTAACTGGTTAGTTTGTTGAGTTTAGTGGTTGCTGCTTCCAGGAGGCACTGGCACCTAGTCTTAGTCGACTAAAGCTTTTGGAGATTACTGGAGATTATTGGTATCAAATAATGGGTCAAGTATCAAGAGAGTTGGTCTGGCTTAGATGGTTCAATATTGGGCAGAGAAATCTTCCGGCACAGATTTCATTGAAAAAATTGAGGGTTTTAGAACTATATGGAAAACACTTAGAAGAGTTGTGGGCGGCTGAGAGCGACGTAAGTAGTCTCCAATTTCTGCTTTATTAAATCCATATTTCAATTTATTTAATTATTGTAGTATGTTTTACGGTTGTCGTTGGAAATCATGTGTTGCAGGCTCCCGTGCAGTTAAGAGAGTTGGTTATTTCTTATTCGCACAAATTCCAAAGACTTCCAAACTCAATAGGGTGTCTCAAGGAATTGAAAAAGATAGTAATCAGTTTTGGGAAGAATCTTAGGATTCTGCCAGAAGAATTTTGCCAGCTACAAATGTTGGAGCACCTCGACCTACAGGATTGTGAAATGCTATCATCACTGCCCAGCAATTTCGGTAATTTGAGAAATCTGCGGTATCTAGATTTGTCCTCGTGCAAAAACTTGAGTAGGTTACCAGTTTCTTTTAAGAATTTGATTCTCCTGCAATATCTTAATTTAGAGAATTGTGAAGAGCTCATACTTATGCCAGATGATTTTCAAAACATTACAAAGCTGGAGGTTTTGAAACTTTCCTGGTGCAAGCAAGTGGAAGAGTTGCCTCGTCACATCACAAATCAGGCATCCTTGAGAGAGCTCTATTTACTTGGTGTGGATAGGATAAGGGAGATACCAATTAAAATTGGTCAACTAAGCAGGCTGCAAAACCTGAAGATACGGTGTCCCTTGATTACAAGTTTGCCAGACTCTCTTGGAGATTTGTTCTCCTTGACTGAACTTTCAATTAGCTTTTGTAAAAACCTGGAATATTTGCCGACCTCTCTTGGAGATTTGTCCTCCTTGACTAGTCTTTCTTTGGAATCTTGCCATCTAGAATCTTTGCCAACCTCTATCGGAGATTTGTCCTCCTTGACCCATCTTTCAATTACCCGTTGTAGCGAGCTAAAATCTTTGCCCACCTCTCTTGAAAATTTGTCCTCCTTGACTAGTCTTTCTTTGGAATCTTGCCATCTGGAATCTTTGCCAACCTTTATCGGAGATTTGTCCTCCTTCACTCATCTTTCAATTACATATTGTCGCGAGCTGAAATCTTTGCCCACCTCTCTTGAAAATTTGTCCTGCCTCACTAATCTTACAATAGGTCATTGTAAAAAGCTAAAATATTTACCGTTCTCTTTTGGGCGTCTTAATCTCTTAGAGCATTTGTTTATATACCACTGCCCAATCAGCCAAGTAGATTTTGAGGCGGGGTCTTTATCTTCTGCATTGAGCAACCTGAAGCAGATGACTCTAGGGGACACAGAAGTGTGCAGGATTTCAATTTCTGAAGGCCGTTATCAACGCCTTGAGCGTCTGGAGCTCTATTCTAATAATCATTTAACGGAGATCGAAGCACTGCCAGTAAACCTTGCATGGCTGCATATACGTGGGTGTCCAAAGTTGGACAAGCTTCCGAGCTTTGCACGATTTACTTCTCTCAGAAAATTTGAAGTAAAAGGTTACCACCGAATTGAGAAAGTTGAAGGTTTACAAGATTGCACAAGCCTGGAAGAGTTGAATCTACAGACCTGCTGGGAGGTGCCGGGCATAGAAAGTTTGGAGCAGATGGGGAAATTGAGGGAGGTGGAACTGAGAGCAAACAAGGGATCAGCTATTGAAAGTTGCATTCAATCAATAAAGGTAATAATAGTTTCTAGGAATAAAAATGTTTTAATTATCTTCATCTAATCGTGCATTGACTGAATGTTGTGCACGGAATTTGCAGAATTGGCCAGATAAAATAATAATAAATGCGCAGGCGGTCCTTGATGCGCCCTCACTTGTAGACTCCTTCAAACATGGGCTGCCTCCGGAACTGTTTGTCGTTGACTCCTCTTACAATGAGATCATCTCCGAACCGGAATTGCATTCCCCCATTGGCAGTGCCATAATGCTCTTTTTTGTCGTTCACGTCCTCTCTATTTGGGATCGTTCTTTTGTACAGTTGCGGAATAGTCGTGAATGCTCTTTGTTGGAGATTGGAAACGGTAAATGGGCATTGATAGGCGTCTTCACACAACATTCCACATGGCATGGACAGCGTTGCTTCAAACTCTATCGCAGTGCATGGAACCCAACAGACGAAAAAGTGGTAGTGGAGAGAGGTTTGGCTGTGAGAGGGGAAAAGCAAAGACTAGTGGAGGCATTATTGCCACTTTTACAAAGCATTTGGAGGTAATATTATTATTTTATTTAGAGGTGGAAAGGGTTAATTGTAATACATTGGTAGTAATTATTGTTTATGTAAAGTTCAGTTGGAGAAATGTTAAAAATTAATACTTTTGTTCTTTTCTTGCAATGTGGCCGAGGTGAAATGAAATTAAAAATACAATGGTTTAAGATTCAACTTTTAAATAGAAATAAAAAAAATTATTTAATTGATCTTTCATTTACATTTTATATAATTATATAGATTTTTTTATTTTTTATTTTTAAATATTTGATTTCATATATTTAAATGAATAAAATTAAAATTTAATATAATTAAACATTTTAAGTTTTATACAATTTTGTAATAAGTTTTGTTAATTTTAAATATACCAAGTTTTTAGAAAAAAATATATCTTTTGTAAAATTTACTCAACCTTAATAAATAATAAATAAAATAACATTTATAAGATGTGGATAAATAAGAATTGGCACTATTAAAGAATATAGTAATTATTTTTAGTTAAAATATTAGAGATGTTTAATTATGTTTAACTACTTTTTTTTTTACTGTAGATGATGTATAATGAATTTAGTCTTTTGATATTAAATCATTAGTATTTGTTTGATCGCATATTTGTATTTAAAAATAACTATATATTTTAAATAAAATGTGTCAAATAGTTTATATGTTACTTGTAAAATATTTTATTATTTGTAACTAGAATTAACTTAATTGTACTTGGAATAAAATTATTATAATTCTTATTAATGTAAAACATCAAACATATATTTTAGATATACTACAATACCTAATTGTCAAAATTATTCACTATGGACTTAAAATGAATGAATGCAACATATGAACATAAAATTAGAATAAACAACTTGAGGCAAGTAAGGAACACAAGCAAAAGATACACAATATATTATATTGGTGCCAATGGGATAAATAAATTTGTTATGCCCCTAACCCTATAATGTGTATTGAATTATGAGTAGTTGGCTTCTGGCTATCTCAACTCTTAAATAAGTTTTATAAATCTTATTGTTTAATCATATAAAATTATGTTATTCTAGGGGTTATACTATCCAAGTTAGTTGGATGGAAACCAAGACATAATTAGGTATATATGGAAGGTTTTAGCCTAGACAAAACTACAATTTATTTATAAATAATATAGTTTTTTATGCTAGAAATGACTGCCAATTATTTCACCTCTTTAAAATGTTCCATAGAGGATCACTTAACTTTTACCTATAACATGTCCTTCATAAGAAGTGTGAAAGATGTCTCCTATAAACATTAACTCCCAAGAATCAGTGCTTTGGGAACATACATTACCACTAGGATTTCGTAATTCTTCTTTAAGACTTTTTTGTTCGAAATGTTCCACAGGAAGGAATAGCTTAATAATCAATGGGAAAAGATTACTCCTATAATAACAACCAATATATGAAACATTGAAACTAACAACTTTTAAGAGTGTGCTTAAGATTTGTGCACACATGACAAGAAAAATGTTTAACATATTTTAAAGGTAGGTAGAATGTTTATATATATATTGAAGGTGCTTGTTTTTGTCATACAACTTAACATTCAAGTCTTAATACTTATCATCTATTTTAGTTATTAAAAATATTATTACAATTATAATCCAAATTTAGTTTGTAAATGAAATTTTAGTTGTTAGCTTAAAAGTCCAATATGGAAAAAATTGCTATTTGTTAAGATTTGTCACTGTTCCTCAAACTCTAATTATCACTTACTGCGAAGGCTTGTCACTATTCATTATACTAAATGATTTTTCTAGCCAAACAAAATAGATTTAAGATAGGTCCCCAATTCAGTTTCCACACTCACATCATGGGAAAATATTGATTATATATGTATATCAAATAATAATTTTTTTAGATTATTACTAAGAAGTCCACCTTTAAGCGTGTCTCATTTAAAACAAATAACAACTACATAAACATGTTAACCCTCTCAATTACATTATTCAAAGATCTAAGATGAAAGGAGAGAAAGTTCCAAATGTTTTCTACAATTAATTAAATAGTTTCCCAAAAAAATAAGCTTTGATCAAAGATAAATAAATTAGAATCTTATGATCTTTGATCGAATATAAATAAATTATATTCATTAAAGATAAAACATTTTTCCCCATGAAACCTCACGGGCCTAAAAATGTGCAAAAACATGTTCAAGATGAATACTTGATAAATGTTTGTTCTAGAATTACTGTGAATTTGTCACATAAATCTAGGCAACTTTACATGCAATAAGTCAAAGAAAATCCTTGCACCAAAATTTTAAGAATATCCTTAAAAAAAAGTAGCATATTTAGATATTAAAGGGCTTGTTGAAACATGCACTTCCATGGTAAATTACAAGTCATCAATAGTCAAACTTGCAAAGAATGAGAAAGAGGGGTTAGAACTGCTTGCACACATTATTTCCAAGAGCAAGTGCATATAAAATTGGATATAAAGCAACCAACATTACTATTAAAACACTTTATAAACCTCAAGTGTTTTGGTACATTACAATATCAAACAATATTTATTAAAACATTGAAAAGAGACATACAATTTCATCCTTGAATGTCTACAACTATGTTCTTAAAAATATACAAACTCATCCTTCAATCCCTACAATCATGTTCTAAAATTATATAGAAAATAGATACATTACTTAATTGAAATGAAAAAAACATAAATCTTATCTAATATATTCACTAGATCAAAAATAGAGCACCAAGAAAACTAATCGAGGGTAAGCTTTAAATGTGCTACTTGAATAAAATCACAAATAGATAAAGGCTATTTCAAATCCAATCAATTTATTAAGAACAAATAGTACAATTACTTGAAATTAAGAACAAACCTGGTGGAAGAAATTGCTTAAGGTTGTTGGCCTTCACTGAATAAAAAATACAAAGAGTATAGAGGTATTTTGAACATCTTACCTTAAACTTGACAACATCCTTGTGACATGCAGTGAGAAGAAAATCCTTGATTTCATTTATTTTCTTTAGCTACAAGAAAGAGCAAACATACAATTAAAATCAATGAGAAACCTTGTTTTTTCAACACTGTAATAGCAAACATGATCTATTACATCTTGAGTTCAATACATGGAATAAGCTTTTTTAGGCTATATATTATTTTGGTGAAACAAAACACATTAATTGAATAGTAGAGTGTGGAAAAATTGTAAGGAAGATGAAATGATCTATAAATTAGAGAGGAATGGAGAGAAATAAGGAATTAAAGAGAAGGAAAAAGGATTTACCATTGCCAAAAAAAATTCCATGGGAGAGATCTTGTACAAACAATAGCTTCACAAAAAGATGTTGAAACTTTTTTTTGTAGTTTCCAGCCATTTGATGCTAGTAGACTTTTTCTCTTTTGTTTGAGTTGTTTAGACAAACCCCTATTTTTATAGGAATATGGAACAAGGTAGTGATGATGAAATATGCAAGCCAAAATAAAAATCCATCCATATAAAATTGAAACTTTGGAAAAGAAAGCAGCAAGTTTGTAGCAAACCTTTTGTAGAAGGGGCAGCACTGAAAGAGTTGATGTAGATAGCTATGCATTGTAAAAGGTTGGCCTACAAAGAAAATGTGGAAAGCAAGGAAGAGATTGGATACTCATTGTAGGAACAACTTTGTATGTAGTAGTAATGTAGATGTTGCAAGAAAAATGACTAAGGAATTATTAAAAAATCTATATTTATTTTTGTTATGTGAGCATGTCAAGTGATTGTAGCCAATAGTGCTAAAAGTCAAGCCTCCTCTTTGATATTGCATACAACATAAGGGATTTGTTGCATGTGTGTGTATCTTTGGAATGTGAATGCAGGGTAGATACAAAGATCTCCAAGTTGAGTGACTCTTGAAATAGTTGTGAATGTGAACCCTTGTCGACCAATGTTGTCAATGTCAATGGTGGCCCTTTCAAGTATAAGGCCTTCTGATTTATGGATGGTTAAAGCCCATGTCATTTTAAGTGGAATTTGGCACCAACCACCATGAATCAATAGTGTAATAGGGATACATGTGTTGGATTGTTTAGATCCTAGGAAAGCCCTATGTAATACTTGAATCAAACAACAACAAGTGGACTTGTGTGTTAGGGTTAGAAAGGAAAATATCTAACAATTAAATGTAGATTTAATTAAAATAGAGAAACTAAAACACATAGAATAAATTATAACATAGAGAATTTAATGTGGTTCACCCAATCCAGGCTACATCCACCAAACCATAGCCATCCAATGATTTTATTATCTAGTGCAAAAACCTATTACAATCTTGCAAATAATCGTGTTTTCATCATACTGTAACACCCATCTGAACCCCCTTTTAACAAGCTTAGAAGCTTCCAAATTAGGGTTCTACAAAGTCAAATTTTTCCCTTTTTCATTGATTTTTCCTTTTTCGGTGATGACGTGAAAAAGTAGGAGGAAAATTTTCTCGGGGGTTGCCGCCCTCAAACCCTCACTTTTCGAGGGTTTCCACCCTTGAACCCCTGCCTAGGGCCCGGCCCGACCTTAGACCTCGGCAAGGATACATGCTGGGGTGTATAGTATAGCATGATCAGTCACCACATACCAACAATCACCCACTTGGAGACTGATCAAGCTCCATGCCAACACAATCTCCCACTTGGAGACTAATCCTAGATGACATTGTTCCACTTGTACAACTCCCACTGGAAATAAGTACCTTGGACCCTGCTACTCTGTTATACTTGAATTCAACCTTGAAGGCCAACCAAAGTTGAAGAGGAGCTCAGCTTCTCCCTTGTCACTACCTTCGTAAATATATTCAATGGATTGGCATCTGTATGTATCTTGTCCAGATTGACCTGTCCATCCTCCAACATCGACCAAATGAAATGATATCTCAACTGTATGTGTTTTTCTTTAGAATGCAAGGTAGAATTCTTTGCAAGATGTATAACACTCTAGCTATCTGTAAACAAGTAATTTCTAGCCTGTTGTTTTCCCAACTTTTCCATGAAAAGTTGCAGCCATATCATCTCCTTTGCTACCTCTGTTGTAGCAATATACTCTGCCTCTATGGTGGATAAAGCAACCACCTTTTGCAATCGAGAAATCCAACTCACTGTTGTCCCACTAACTATAAATACATAACCTATGGTACTCCACCTAGTATTTATATCCCCTACCAAATATGAGTCAACATAGCCTTTTAAATCAGTATTAGAGCCCCCAAAACATAAACATTTATTGGATGTACCTCTCAAGTACCTGAGAATCCATTTTACCGCATTCCAATGCTCAACTCTAGGATGTCTCAAATGCTTACTAACAACTCCTACGACATGTGCAATATCTAGTCACGTGCATACCATGGCGTACACTAAAATGCCTATAGCTGAAGCATATGGTACCTTGGACATTTTTTCTTCCTCCTCTTGTGTCTTTGGACACATATCCTTAGTCAATTTAACATGACTAGGCAAAGGTGTGTTGACAGCTTTTTCATTCTCCATATGAAATCTCTGCAACACCTTTTCAACATAATTAGCCTGAGATAAAAGCAATCTTTTTATTTTTCATATCTCTACAAATTTTCATACCAAGGATTTGTTTTGTTGCCCCCAAATCCTTCATAGCAAAAGATGCCCCCAAATTATTCATAGCAAAAGAGTTTGCTAACTTTTGTTTTAGCTCACTTATGTGATCCATGTTAGACCTTGCTACAAGCATGTCATCAACATATAAACATAAAATAATGTAGTTGTTATTATCCAGCCTCTTAAAATAAACATAATGGTCAAAATTACACTTATTGTAGCCTTGCTCAGCCATAAAACTATCAAATTTCAAGTACCATTGCCGAGTTGCTTGCTTCAAGCCATATAAACTTTTCTTCAATCTGTACACTAGTTTCTCCTTACCTTTAACCTCAAATCTTTATGGTTGTTCTATATATATTTCCTCTTCCAAATCACCATGGAGAAAGGTTGTTTTAACATCAAGCTATTCTAAATGCAAATCTTCAGTAGCCACAATACTTAAAACAATACGAATAGAAGTCATTTTAACAACTAGAGAAAAAATATAATCAAAATCAATACCCATTTTCTATGAAAATCCCTTTACAACTAATCTGCTTTTCTCTTCTTACCTCCATCCTCCTCTTTCAACCTATAAACCCATTTGTTTGGTAAATCATTTTTACCTACAGACAACTTGCATAATTCCCAAGTCTGATTTTTCAGCAAGGAGTCTATTTCTTCTTCCATTCCATGCTCCCACTGAACCTTGGTATCCACCTGCATAGCTTCATCATAATATTCTGGTTCACCAGCATCAGTTAACAAAATATTATACAAAGAGGAAGAGAATATTTTTAAAGGTCTACTTATCCTTGAAGATTGTCTAACATTCATAAGAGTTTGTGGTATCTGTTGTTGTTGTTGTTCCGTAGTATGAGGAACCACTGAAACGTAATTGTTTAGAATGTCATCCAACACTGCATAATCATTTTCTTTCTTCTCATGCTGTAGCAACAAATTTTTGTACAACACTTTCTCATTGAATATGACATCCTTGCTTCTCACAATTTTTTGATTTTTAAAGTCCCAAAGCTTATAATCAAATTCATCAATGCCATATCCAACAAATATACATTTCTTTGATTTTGCATCAAGCTTGGTTCTATTTTCAAAATCTACATGTGCAAATGCTTCACAATCAAAGGTTTTAAGAAAAAATAACTCACCTTCTTACATTTCCATTCTTCCTCTAGAATATCACAACCCAAAGGATTAGAGGGACCTTTATTAGTTAAATAAACAGTAGTGTTTGCAGTCTATGCCCACATTTTTAAGGGCAGCCCAACATGCAATCTCATAATTTGTGCATGCTCCATTATTGTTCTATTCATGCACTCAACCACTCCATTTTCCTATGGATTCTTAGGAACCATTTTCTTCCTATGAATACCATTAGAGGAACAATAATCTTCAAACTCTTTGCTACAATACTCACCACCATTATCAGATCAGAGGCATTTTAGCTTTTTACCCATCTCATTCTCAACCAAGCTTCTCCATTTTTTAAAAGTTTCAAATACATTAGATTTTTTCCTAAGTAAATAAATCTATACCTTCCTAGTTGCATCATCAATGAATGTAACATAATATTGAGAGCCACTGAGAGAAAATACTTGAGCTAGTCCCCATACATCTATATGCACAAGCTCTAATTTTTCATCTTTCTTTTGCTTCCCACCCTTGAGAAAAATTACTCTCTTTTATTTTCCATACACACAACTTTCACAGAAATCCATATTAACACATTTTAGACCTTGTAATGCCCCGTCTAAATAACCTAAGAATGTTGCAAAGGTGATATAAAAGTGTAATAATTTTTTTTTAAAGTGTTAATAATATGTTAAATAGTTGCATACATTCTTTAGGTTACAACGATGTTACACTACTTTAAGTTTTCCATAAGCGACTTATGTACTTCGCATGGCTCCCAATATAAAATCATAACATAAAGTAAACATTGCATAATCATTTAAAATTCTCATACAAGATATAATAAGGTACAAATACGTTTCCATACATTGCATTGATAAGATGTTACATTGCTCATCCATCTGATGAGATAGTTCAAATAACAGTTACAATTTTACAAATGATTTCCTCTTATACAATTGAGGGATGTTTTTACATTACAAGTTACAATATACAATGATGAAGAATAAAAGAAGTCCATAAGCGAGCTCTCCATCCTTGAAGCGCTCAATGCAACGAACATACTGGGGACCCAACGGAGTAAGGTGCACGTTCCACCCAACCATGTGGTACCCGTAGGTCCACCCCCCGTGCTAGGAGATAGTAATAAGGCTACCTAGACCAAATCTACTAACCCTAGACACTAGTACATACACACTATTGGTTACATTGCTTCTAGATTTAACATTTGATTTGAAACACAGACTCATGGTTTAACTGTTATTCTAGGTGGAGTGTCATCACAACGATGCAATGGTTACCTTGGTGTTTCTTCCTAGGTCCCGGCCCCCAATCCTTGGGTTACCCTGGTAACCTCTTACGAAACCCGGCCCCTATTGCATACCGTTGCGGAATCGGATGTCTTTTATAGGAACAAGACATCGATTAGCCATTCCAGGCCTTCTCTACTTATACTCAAGACTATGGAAGCTCAAGAGTCAAAAGCGAGGCATATTCCTCTTGTTACAAGTTTTAAACTAACTAATGTGTACTTTAATTTTCTCTGAGTTACTTAACTAATCGTAAGTTACCCTGACACCACTTCGTGTGTCGGCCCTTACGACTAGCCACTCCCCTAAACATAACAAGGGTTTCTAAGTTTACAAGACTAGAGTTTACAAAGTGCACAAAAGTTCTACATATAACTTGCCAAAAATTACCACCACAAAGGTCTCAATTTCACATACAAAATTCAGTGCACTACCTTAGACTGTTCAAACACAAGATTCCATAGTTTATTTTACTTCCCTAAAAAGAACTACATCTGGAAGGCTTTTAATAACACATAAAATAAACAACCCCCATTTGCCCAAATACCAACAAAGAATAAAGCGATTTTAAGCAAATGAAAAAAAATACATCTAACATTTGGATATTCTAAATCCATTTCTTACAATCATTTAATTTATACAACTTCTCTAAAATAACTAAGGTTCTAACAGCAATAAGAAAATAAAACTAATTAGTCCGTTCAAATTACTACAACCATACTTAATAACCAATCACAACAGTCTATTATAATAACTAATCTAGTAATTCCTTCTTATACACTTCTCATAATATATTTCATCTAATCTTAAATAATTATAAATTAACTCTATTTAAAATAAAATTTACACAAATTAATTTAATTTATACATATTTATATATACATATATATATATATATGAATATGTATATTATATATATTATATATATATTTAATAATATATATAATATATATAATACATATAATCTATATATATATATGTATTATACATATGTTAAACCAAACCAATATATATTACTCATACGAATTAATCATAAATAAAATTATTAAAGTTTCCAACGAAATTTACCCAAGCGAACTTGCCTGTGCGCAGAACCCGCGCCTCCCATTTGGGGAAAGGGGCGCGACCATTGCCCTGGCTGCGCCCAGCAGCCAACGGCTGCTGTGCGCAGCCATTGCATTGGCTGCGTCCGCCCCTTTTGGGGTATGGGGAGGGCTTCGGCCCTTCCCAAAACCCTGTATATTTTTTTTTAAAAGAATTTCGTAATACCGAAATTCACACATTAAAATCAAATAAAATTCGCCGTTCTGTACAGACAGAAAATGACGAAATATATATATTTTTTAAACAATAATTTACTATGATTTTACATAGCAACAATATTATATATAATTTTATATTTTTAATAAAAAGAATTACCAAATAAATCATAATTAACAAAGGTAATTCTCTGGTAAAAATATTCTACAGAATTCTTAACTGGTAATTTCTGTAACATAAATTTTCTATAAAATTGTTTCAACTGGAAGTATTTTAAAAATAAAATCACATACAAATAATTTATTTCCTGTATGTTCACCTTCCCTTTCCCATTTCACATAATTATTTTCTTTTACTAAAACTTAAACAATTTTTACAGGGTTTCCTGAAATCTACAAATCCTTCTGAATAATAAAGAGAATAGTAACAATTATTTTCAAATTATAAAAGAATTACAAATGATTATTCTTTCCTTTCATAAAATCCTTTTCAATTAAAATAACAATAAAATATTTACAGGAGCTTCCTTATTCAAATCAAACAAAATAAATTAAAAGAGGAATACCTGTATCTTTTAGCTAGCTGTTGAGAGGAAGCTTTGTTGCCTTTGATGCCTGTAACCTCCAATCCTTCCCGTACAGCAAAATCAAATCCAATAACAAGATTTCCAACTGCCAAGATTTTTTTTAAAAGATCTTCTAAAAGAGATAACAACCCCAACAGAGAGGAATACCAATTCTTAAGAAGTTTTGGATTTTTACACACAGAAGAAAAACTTTTGCCAGTGCCTAGAAAAAATTTCCCCGAGGCAATACAATAACCCCGTACAATTTCCCGAGATCCACAATAACCTCTCCGTAACCAAATTTCCAACAACCTCATAAAAGCACTGGCACACTTGTCGAGAAAAGGTTTTCAAAATATCTTTCCTTTCTCGGCAAGTTTTTGCCAATTAAATTTTGCATGCAATTTATTTATTTATTTAATTTAAATTTTTACAATTTAATTTGCATGCATTTTATTTAAATACTAACAATTAATTTTCAATTGCAATTTTATTTTACATGCATTTTCTAATTTATTTAAACACGATATAATTTATGCACTTAATAATTTAATCTAATTAATTAATTTATTTAATTAAATAGTTAAATCCTTTTAAAGATCAACTATTTAACTAATTAAACTAACTAATGTATTAAATTATTAAATAAATAAATTTCAATCATATTTAAATATTAAATTAATAACAATAAATAAACACAATAATTAACATTACACATAAGAAAATTTACCTTTTTCAAGAACGATTTAACCAACAAATTACATTACAAAACAACCTATGACTCAAAACTGAAAACTAACACTGTACTAAATCTAAGGTTAAAGATTGGACTAGGATTAACCTAACTACTATCTCCCTTTCAACAATTCCGTTGAGTCTTGACACGCTCAGACCTGATTACACAGGTGGAGTCGGTGTCATGTACCTGCAAATCCTGCAACCAAGCAAACAATGTACATGCATGTATATAAATAAAGCAGTAAACAGGCACACCGTACAGAGAAAATCACAGATATCGCAGGGCACTCGTAAGCGAGTGATGCGATTATGTTCTCCACACCAATACACTCACAAAAGAGTGACTCAATACATGTTGTTAGTCCATCATAAGCATATGCATATCCATAATCAACTGAAAATAACCATCTACACTAAATCACATCAAGTCTGAAAACAATAAACATCACACATAGTATCATCATGTCACACAATAATCCATCATCACTCAAAAACAGCGATCCAAGTATCCAACAAAATAATAGGGTCTAACAGTATGAAAAAGTATCAACAAAAAGCATAGCATAAACGGAGGGGTACTACATCCTCCCCCCCTAGGATCAGGCTTGCTCCTGAAAGCCTGCGAACAGATAGGGATAAAGTTCCCTCATGCGTGTCGCATCCTCCTAGGTAACCAAAGCCTCATGGCTAGGATCCCATTGGACCCTCACCTGATCAACGTCTCGACCCCTGAGACCGAGCGTTCGGTGCTGAAGAATGGCCACGGGCTCCAAAGCCAGCTGCCCGTCCTCTACCTGTAACGCATTCCAATCAAGTACATGAGATATATCGGGATGATAAGGTCTAAGTACTGACACATGAAAAACATCATGAATACGAGATAAACTGGGTGGTAAGGCGAGTCGATATGCCACGGGACCAATTCTCTCTAAGATCTCGAATGGTCCTACGAAACGAGGTGCAAGCTTAGAGCCTTTTCCATAACAGATTGGACTCTTTCACGGTTGTACTCGAAGAAACACTCTATCACCAACAGCGAACTGTCGATCAATCCTATGCGCATCGGCATATTTCTTTTGCCTATCCTGAGCTGCAATCAAATGCTCTCTAATACGGTCAACCTGTTGCTCCATGTCCCGAAGCATCTCAGGTCCAAGTAACACTCTATCCTCAAGTCGATCCCATCTAAGTGGAGTGCGACAAGGACGACCGTATAATGCCTGATATGGTGGCATACCTATAGAACTCTGATATCCGTTGTTATAAGTGAATTCTACTAAGTACAAGTAATCCTCCCAACGTGATTGTTGATCCATAACGTACATCCTAAGCATATCCTCTAATATTTGGTTAACTCTTTCAGTTTGACCATTGGTTTGAGGATGATAGGCTGAACTAAAGTTCAACTGTGTACCTAATGCACATTGCAAAGAAGTCCATAAGGCTGAAGTGAATACAGGATCTCTATCCGATATGATCCTACGAGGAATTCCATGTAATCTAACAATGTCCTCCATGAATATCCTAGCTACCGATGAAGCGTTATAAGATGAGCGTACAGGTGAAAAGTGAGCTACTTTAGTCAAACGGTCAACAGTTACCATAATGGCATCATGTCGACGTGATGACGTAGGTAACCCTACAATAAAATTGATGGATATAATATCCCATTTCCATTCGGGAATGAGATGTGGCTGCAATAATCCAGCAGGATGATGATGCTCAGCTTTGACTCGCTGGCATTCTAGACATCTGGATACGTAATCAGCGATATCCCATTTCATACCAGGCCAGAAATACAATTGCCTAAGATCGGCATGCATTTTCTTGACACCTGGATGAGCTGAATATGGAGCTCTATGAGCTTCAGTCATGATTAATGTACGAAGACTCTCTTCATGAGGTACATAAATGCGACCTAAATGTCGTAATATACCATCCGATTCTAGGACATAACCTTCAAATCGACCTTCTAAAGATCTACCTGACTCAATCTCCGACTTCACTTCCTGATATAATTTATCAGTAGGAAGTGCAGCTACTATTTGACCTCTCAAATCTACTTCAAGAGTAGTAGCAGAGATCTCATGACGACGTCGGCTAAGAGCATCAGCCACTACGTTCTCTTTGCCTTGAACGTACTTTACTTCAAAATCATACTCACACAAGAACTCCATCCACCGTCTTTGCCTTGCATTTAAGTTAGGTTGCGTAAAGATGTATTGCAAACTACGGTGATCGGTATGAAGTTCAAAGCGATGACCTAACAGAAAATGTCTCCAACGAACTAATGCATGCACTACTGCAGCTAGTTCTAGGTCATGAGTAGGATAGTTTAATTCATGGTCCTTGAGTTTATGAGACTCATAAGCAACCACATGCCCATCTTGCATCAAAACTGCTCCCAAACCCTCTAAAGATGCATCCGCACAAACTACGAAATCCTTAGTAGGATCAGGAACAATAAGTATAGGCACATTAGTTAACTTTTCTTTAAGAGTTTGAAAAGCTAACTGACACTATTCCGTCCAAACAAAATTCTTCCCTTTCCTCTGAAGAGAAGTAATAGGATGACCGATCCTAGAAAAACCCTCTACAAAACGTCTATAATAGCCAGCTAACCCCATAAAACTACGAACTTCACCTACATTAGTAGGTGCGGGCCAATCAACTATGGCTTGGATCTTTGAAGGATCCACAACAATACCTTTTCCAGATATCACATGTCCAAGGTATTTAATTTCAGATTGAAAGAAGTCACACTTCTTCAGGTTTGCATACAATTGATTTTCTCTTAAACATTGCAATACTTGTCTCAAGTGCTCTTCATGTTCCTTCATGTTCCTCGAATAAACTAAAATGTCATCGAGAAATACCAGGACAAAGCAATCAAGGTATGTACGAAATAAACCATTCATTAAACTCATGAATACCGAAGGTGCATTCGTTAACCCAAAGGGTACTACTGTGAATTCGTAATGCCCATAACGAGTTCGAAAAGCAGTTTTATGGATGTCCGCTTCAGCTATACGCAATTGATGATAACCGGATTTTAAATCGATTTTAGAGAACACATTAGCTCCCTTAATTTGATCAAAAATATCATCGATTCTAGGCAAAGGATAACGATTCTTAATCGTAACCTTGTTCAATTGACGATAGTCAATGCAAAGCCTAAGAGATCCGTCCTTCTTCTTTACGAAGATGACAGGTGCTCCCCAAGGGGATACACTTGGACGAATGAAACCCTTTTCTAAAAGTTCCTCTAATTGGATACGAAGTTCCTCTAACTCCTGAGTCGTCATTCTATAAGGAGCTCTAGAAATAGGCTCAGCTCCAGGAACTAAGTCAACTCTAAAGTTGATATCCCTCTTCGGTGGCATTCCAGGAATGTCATCGGGAAACACATCTGCAAATTCCCTAAGAATAGGATGATCATCAAGAGATACCTCTCGACTCTCACCCTCATCTAAATTGGTAACTGTTGTTGCAAACAGTTGACATCCCTGACAAAGACATCTCTTTAATTGCATAGCAGATATTATCCGCAAAGAGATAGGTCTTTGAATACCTACGATTTCTACTTTCGCACCTATATCATCAATGCAACTAACTGTCTTAAGTCGACAGTCAATTACAGCATGATGAGATGCTAGCCAATCCATACCTAGTACTATATCATACAAACCTAAGGGAGTAACATATAAATCTACTAAGGTAGTTAACGTACCTATTTTAAATTCACAGTTATG
>VDFB02276616.1:0-28924 GCA_007258455.2 Sequoia sempervirens
CTCAAGGTTCAAATGGAAGAAAGAAAAATAATTGAAGAAGAAAAAGGAGTCAAGTTGAAAGCTAAAGAAGAAATGTGTAAAATGTTTGAGGATGAACTTGATTCCTTGAAAAAGAGTGTAGAAAAGAATTCTCTGTTAATTTGTTCTAATGATTCAGATAACATAGTCTTAAATCTGAAAACAGAGATTGAGGAGACAAAGAGGATAGTGGAAGTCACAAAATCTGACTTGGATGCCAAAACTCTTGAGTGTCATAAGCTTGAAGGAGAAGTTGTTGCTTTAAAGACAGATCTTGAGGATCATAAGATTTAGTTAGAAAAGTATAAGAAGTTTGAGAAAATTATTAATGCATTGGATGATATGTTATGTAAGCAAAAACATTCCAGAGATCCTACTGGTTATTAATGCATTGGATGATATGTTATGTAAGCAAAAACATTCCAGAGATCCTATTGGTCTAGGAAATGAAATAGGACAAACCTCTTCAAGTGGAAAAGAGTCAAAAACTGAAATAGTTTATATATCTAGAAATGAGAAAGCACAAAATTTTAAGGTCAAAAATACTCCAAGGAAGAAAATAGACTTAAGCTATACTTCTGCAGCTTCAAAAAGTGACGACAATAAGAAATCAAAAGAGAAAATTGTTGATGTTGGAAGAAGAAGAACAAATAAAATCTCACAATATCCACCTATCTGACAGAATCATTCAATGAGGTACAATTACTCTCAATTTCGTGGCTATTGCTATTCTTGTCATATTTATGGTCATAGAGCTAAAAATTGTAGAAATCACTCAAGAAATGGTTCTAAATGGAATAAGGATAAGAGTTCCTATAGTTTGATAAATCATGACTATAACAATGTTTGTTATCACTGCAATAAAGTTGGTCATCTAGCAAGAAATTGTTGGGTGCATGGAAGATATGATCATAGAAGTACTCCTGAAATGTCAAGAAGTAGAAACTATCATCCCGTTGGTATGTTTGGAAATATCATATGCTTTAGGTGTAACAAATTTGGACATACAGCACATTATTGCAGAAGAAATCATGTGAAGCCTCCTGACCACATTAAGAAGGCAAATATGTTAAGTAAGAAAAAGAAGGAGCCTATGAAAATCTGGAAGAGAAAACAAAGTCAAGAAGAAGGGAAAACTAATCTTGTGCATACCACACAAGAGACATCACAAAGTGCCTAAAAGATCAGCATGAGGTAAGGGGGAGCAGGTTAGTTTTTTACCATTTAGCTCCTAGAGAAGTCAAGGAAGTTATGAGTAAACTGTAAGATTATGCACAGTGCAATGACAGTTAGTGCTTTGAAGGTTTCTCATTCTTGTGCTCTTCCATAGTGATTTAAAGTTTGTTCATCCATAACAGTGCTCATTACTGATAGAATAGCTGGAGCATGAGTACTTTGCTTGATGATCAATATTTTATGCTTTTGTTAAGTGTCATTTTGAACCTTTATAAAGAAATGCATTCTTAATTTTCTAAGAGAAATCTTAGTAAGACAATTGCTTGAACATCAACAGTAAATGTCTATGCTGACAAGACAGTGATCTCAGTGTTACTGATTTTCTTTAGATCTATTGAGTGTTCCTCCCTTAATATAGGTTTGTTACTAAAAATTCGTGGAAGTGATTTGTAGTGACAGTGAAAATTGTTGGTGGCAGTGATTTCTCAATCAAATATAGTGGTAATGAAATTGTTGTGATCAGTGGTAATTGTAGTAGTCATTGTTTTGATAGAAGTTGGAAATGTGGTCCTATGATAGATAAGTATGGCAATAGTTTAGTGCTTGTTGATAGTAAATGACCATGGGTATGCTAATAGTTTGACAGTGCTTTGAAAGTTTGGAATGAGTCTTGTTGAAAATGGGACTGTGGATATGCTTTGTGCATTGCTAATAATTGTGTGACAGTTGCACAAATAGTAGAGTTGCTTCGTGACTCAAGGAGGATAGTTGCTTAGAGATCAAATGGCAGGTGCTCATATTCATATGTATTGGAAATGTTAACACTGTATATCTACATTCATGTATAGTGATATTTGGTTGAGGTTTTATATGGCAGTTTGTCATGGTAACAGGTGACTTTAGGTGGAAACGATTGCATGGTATTTTTTTGTCTTAGCTTTGAGGGATTCTTGGTGTTTTCGGTTTCCCTTGTTTTAGTAGTCCTAGTGGACATTTGAGTTTCAAGGATGGATGATAGGGTTTCTCAATGATCTTTTGGTTTTGCTTGTACTAAAATGACAGTGCTACTTTTGAAGTAGGACAGTGCTTAATTGTTTAGATAAGCCACATATTTGATGGATACTTGGTTCTTGTATATTGGTATTCATACTTGCCCTTTGAACAGTATAGTTGAATCAGTGATATTCTTGCTTTGCTCTTACTTGGTATCGGTGAGTACAGGTGATGACATCTATGATAGAGGTAATATCTTGTCAGTGTAGTATTTATATGATACAGGTTTACTAATTTCATTAGTATGTCTGTTGGTCTGACATTTCATTGGGCAGTAACAACAAGTACATGTTGACAGTGATAAAGGAATCTGGTAGTGATTTCATTCGTTTCCATTGTGCATTTAGATAGGGGGAGCAGCTTGTACATATTCTTTTATCCCTCAGTATTTATTTAGAATTATGAGCACATTTCATGTTTGGTTCAGTTTCACTACCTTTGGCATTGTGTCAAAAGGGGAGAATTTGGAGGCTTGATTATGCAGTGTTTTGAGATTATGTTTCGGTAGTGATATGTTTTTGATCAGTGATATGCAGTGTTTATGGTGATATGCTCTGTTTATACATTTTTTCAATTGTATCTAATGGTTTCTTTGATATGTGATAGGATGGATATGTATTTCATGCAGTCATCATGTTCAGAAAAGGTATATTATAGCTATGATATTATTGATTAACTTTTTTGTTTGACATCAATGCCAAAGGGGGAGTTTGTTATCCCTCAGTATTATTTGGCATTAATGTCATAACACCAAAGTTGAGGTATCAAGTTGTGCACATGATGATCTTACAGTTCAGTTCTTCTTGCATGGGTTTATATATCTATATTGACCTAACTTGGCATCATCACCTGCATTTGGTATATTTCAATGATTAATATGTTTCACAGTTTGGTTATTGTCAGCTTGGCATATGATCTGTTTTCAATTTGAGATAATAAAGTCCATCTGCATATTTATATCCTTCATGTTAAGGCTTCATGATAATATTGGTCAGGTGCAGTGATAAATACTATATCCAAAGTTTGTTTAAAAAGGGCATATTGTATTTTCATAAGGCAGCATATTGCATCTCCAAATAAGGTTTCGAAATTGTGTGTTTTTTTTAAAGATAATTATGAAGTGGAAAAAAGGTGGCAATGATAATGTTTTATAAAGTCAAAATTAAAAGAATCTTTGCATTATCGGTGGTAATAATTTGTGTTGAATGGGAATTCTTTCCCATCATAATTCCCGGACATGAAGCATCATTATGTTGAATTTGAAAGCTTCTATGAAGCTATGATGGGGATCAATGTTTGTTTCACTTTAT
Source organism: Sequoia sempervirens (assembly GCA_007258455.2). Taxonomy (NCBI): domain Eukaryota; kingdom Viridiplantae; phylum Streptophyta; class Pinopsida; order Cupressales; family Cupressaceae; genus Sequoia; species Sequoia sempervirens. The sequence continues at coordinate 3,558 of VDFB02276616.1, forward strand.
TTGTTAGGGTTTGTTACCCTAATCATGGCATCGGTAATAAGGAAAGCTTGTTCCAGAGTTTGGTTGCATGGTCTTTAACGTGACAAGAAATAGTAGTGGAGGGCAAGACAGTCAAGATGCTTTGTTTTGTGTCAATTTCAAGTGTACTCTTTCCCACTTTGTTTGTGTCTTACTCTTCTTTGTGCCAATTAAGAACGATGGGATTTCGATTGTTTTTGGTGATTATGATATTGATTAACTATAATCAGGTTTATAGTGCTTACCTGGGCATTTTGTTGTTGAACGGTTGTAGTTGTTTGAGCATTTTGTTCAGTATTTTAATGTTCGGTTTGGAGTAAATAATGCTCTTTTTAATCCATCGGGTTTTCTAGCAATTTGTAGTAGTTTTGTTTTGTCGAAATGTTTGAAGAAGTAGAGAAAATAAAAAATAAGTTTTGTTACCTTGTTCGGGTCTACAGTTAAGAATAAGGGTGTTTTTTAAATGTTAAATGTTTCTTTTATAAACATTTAATCAAAAAACTCTGTCATTATTTTTGTGGGTTTGGCCATGGGTTTATTGTGTTTTTTCGGCTCTACAAATTATATGGCAGTTTTGTATTGATTATCCTTGATGCTTTCTTGGCAAGATGGGTTTCGATGGATTATGATTAAGTTTTGTGTAAGATGTGTTCTTACATCTAGAAAGGGAAATTTCAAATTCGGTTTCTCATGGAAGTTATTGATAAAGTTTTTCAAAAAAAAATTTAACCTAATTCTATTTTGAAATAGAGAACATATAAAATGCTTCATTGTGCTCATTTTCATGTTGATGAGAGGTTTTGGAAAATACAGAATATATCTTTTAGAAAGGCAATATATATATTGTTTTGAGATTTGGAATTTTGTGACTCTGATTCTGAGGTCATTACAGAACAGAGTATGTAATTAATGAAATAGAGATGAACTCTGTATTTACAATTCTTTCATATTTGTACATTTCAAAAGACTATCAGTGAGATAGCACTATTGTTAGTGAGACAAATCAGCCAGTGAGGCTTTGTACAAAGAATATTTTCAGATAAGGCCAGTGAGGCCAAGTTCGAGTGGTTTTATTCCCTAGGAGGGTTTCCACTCAAGACAATCTTTGTGTCAATCTCTTATATGTGTTTCTTCACTATCTGTTCATTTGTTTCTTATTCCATAAGTTCATTCATGATCTGAAAATTATTAAAAGAAATAAAAAGAGTTAATTTGTTTGTTAACACTGATTCACCCCCCCCTCTTAGTGTTAACTGTACTCCAACAATTAAGCACCCTTTCAGGAAAATAGACTGACTTATCAGGCTAACTACCAAGGACATAAAATAAATTTCAATACTAGGCCTAATCAACCATATAATCATAATGTTGCCAACTCTTCTAAAGAGCTTGTACTTGTGCAGAACAACTTTGCATAGGATTATGTGTGGTGCTATCCCTGTAATCAGCCTCATAACTAGGCTACTTGTATGAATGGGGTGATTAATCAGGCTCTCATGGTACAAAGCAGTTTTGTCACTTTTATGAAAACAACAAAGGAGAACAATGATCAACAAGACGATCAAACACAGTAGAATGATCTTGATGTTGCCAAGGTAGTGAATTTTGTGGAGTTAATCATGCATAAGGGCAGAATCAGTCATCTACCTCCATTGCATCCAATACAAGGTCAAAAAAGAGAGCTATTGACCTGAGACAACAAGCTACTTCTAGTGAACAACAAGCAAAAAAAGATAAACATCAAGTTGTTCACTAGAAAAATCAAGCGTCTACAACCCAACAAGGGCAGGTTCAACCTTCTGCAACCCAAAATGTTCAAATTTTATCAAGACAGTAAGTTGTGCCAGCAAAGGAACAACCAAAAGTTTAATCTCAGCCTTTACCAGTACAAACAGAGGTTGTTGTTATGAAATTGCAGCAAAAGGTGAGTTTACCAACATTTAATATAGTTGATTATTTGAAGAAAGCAACAGTCAAATTTTCTATGCTTGATGCATTACACATACCTAGAAAAAAGGACTTACTATAGGAAGCGTTGGCTAAGATTTCAATTTCTAATGAGCATGCTAAGGACCAGTCTCGTATCTTTGCAAATAGTTCTAAAAGCAAGAAAGAACAACCAACACCAAAGGTAAAACCACCACCATTTTATGTCAATTTAATCATTGGTGATAGCATAGTGCATAACCGTATGATAGATTCAGGAGCAAGCAGCTCTATTATTCCCAAACAACTGGTAGATAAGATAGGACTTGAATATAAGTCATTGTCAAAAGAGGTAGTCCAATTAGATGGTACAACCATTAAGTCTGTTGGAGTTATCAAAAAATTTCCTCTTACATTGCATGCTTGTCCCAACATTTCAATTCCATAAGATATATATGTCATTGATCTGCCACAGTTCTTTGCCATTTGCCTTTCAAGATATTTTACAGCAAATTTAGGTGGGTATTTGTTGTTAGAGTAAAGGTTTTAACTTAATTATGTTAATTAAGTTACCTTTATTCCTCTCTTAAGATTTCACTTTAGTTTGCATATTGTGACATTTAATAATTAATATTAATTATTAAATGTCTACCTATTAGGGTTTCTTTAGGGTTGCACACTCTCCTTTTATAAGGATTGATCATTGTATTTTATCTCTCTCTGATTAATACATTTTCAACTTTCAGAGCACCCTTGCTTTTTTGTCTCCATCTCTTCTTTCTATGACAGGTTATTTGCATGCAGGTGATCTTCGAGGTCTATGAAGTTGGCTTTATCAACTTCTACATGGTATTAGAGCTCCAAACATGTGGCTTCTTGTTCGTGATTTGAAGATATTCTCTAACAACATTTTTTTTGTGCAAGGGTTTCAAGCTAGACTGATTTTTTGTGGATCTTTGGGGTCTCCTAATTTTTTGGGCATTTTTGGACAAAAAGGACCTCGCCATTGAATCTGCAACACCCAAAAACCCTTATTTTCATATAAAACTTGTCGATTTTGGACACATTTGTCTGACAAGGAAAAAAAATTGCCCTAAGGCCGACGGCCCCAAGGCACACAGATCAAGGCACGAAACGCACTGAAAAAAAAAAGCGCAGAAAAAGGCACTTACAATGTAAATAGAGATGTCGCCCACCACTCCACCGGCGCCATTGTCGCATTCACCTCCAGCCCTCGCCACCGACACGGCCACCAATAATCGCCATTCCGTTTAGCCCTCTGGGCTCTGTGCTACAGCTCGCGGTCATGTGGGGACCGAGAGCCAACCCCAGCCCCCGTTTACAGCTTTAGCACCACGGGGTCTCTACCCCAAGAGCTTTCCAGCCCCGACCACACCTGTGACCAGGGGTCATTTTTAACCCCCGAGGGGGCTGTAGGGGCCTTATTGTGCAATTTGGAGCTATTTTCAAATAATCGGGCGTAATTTTTGTGTACGATCTTTGTTTTTCAAAAACGAGATATCACCGGAAAGCTGGTTCTGGGCACTATCCAATGGTGCTAGTTTTTTTCTAATTTTTCCATTTTGCTTCCTTTTTTCACAGTCAAAGTCAGATGATGGTTTGTGCACTCCAGGGGGTGTAACTTTTGCGTCTGAGCTCCATTTTGCACAAACAAATAGGCGTTGGAAAGCTGGTTTAGTGCTATGCATAATGATCAGAATTATTTTCCCAGATTCTTCACTAGGTATATTTTATTCAGCATTTTGTGTTTTCACAGTTTGCTTAATTACTTGGACGTTTTGGCACTTGGGAACCTCTTGTTTGCCACACATTGGCCCCTATGGATTCAATTCAACATCATGACCATCTTGGTCATTCATTATCTGCTACATCATGGGATTCTTATCTTGCAGACACATTCTTGTTTGTTGAGTCTCACAATGTAGATCTTGAGGATTATTTTGAGGACATTCATCTCCTCTACCTTGACAGTCAGGTTATCACTGTACACCCACCATTATCCATGCATTATCAGTGCATTCAGAGGTTGCATTTTAGGATTCTCCACATCAGTTTGGATTTGGCATCATTTGTTTCAGTTCAGACAGAGAGATTCTTCAGCATCCTATCATGGCACACATCTTGAGACAAATTGGTTCATCACTCTTCACAGGGTTTCTTTCGACATCGTCCTTTGGATCCGTTTCTTCCCAAGGGGAGGAATATTATCTGCGCTTAAGGATCTCCTTTTGGATTCTACATCAGGCATCTACCATTGCGACAAGAGTTTCTTCATTGTGGGGGGGCCTTCTTGTCTCTTTATATCTCTCCTATGGAGACCATTGTATATGTACTTATATGATAGAAGTTGTCTATGGGGGGTATCATGTAATCCACCTCCTATCCTTCTTTCATTAGTGCATTTCATTCTTTTCTTTTCTCTCTTTTGGGGGAGTTTTGTTCCCATGAGGTTTTCTCCCTTTCTCCACTTTACAGAGATTTGGTTGTATTCAGTGTCAGGGCCTAGTTGTCGGGACCCTTGTTTTCTTTCATGCATTGTAGTTACCTTTGCTTTCTTGCACATGTTTGTAGCTACACTCTTGCTCATCTTAAGGGGGGGTGTTAGAGTAAAGGTTTTAACTTAATTATGTTAATTAAGTTACCTTTATTCCTCTCTTAATATTTCACTTTAGTTTGCATATTATGACATTTAATAATTAATATTAATTATTAAATGTCTACCTATTAGGATTTCTTTAGGGTTGCACAATCTCCTTTTATAAGGATTGATCATTGTATTTTATCTCTCTTATTAATATATTTTCAACTTTCAGAGCACCCTTGCTTTTTTGTCTCCATCTCTTCTTTCTGTGATAGGTTATTTGCATGCAGGTGATCTTTGGGATCTGTGAAGTTGGCTTTGTCAACTTCTACATTTGTCATCAGATTGGTCCCATATGTGTTTCAGAACCAGATATGGTACTAGAGTGACTGTCAAATCAGAACCATAGGCTAAAGACCATATTGAGCCTTATGTTGCAAATCCTATAAATGCAAACCTAGCCATCCATGAGTATGATGATCAATCCATGAACCTTGACCCCAGTGTACCCATTAAAGGCATACTCAACATAAATTTAGACGAGTTGGAAACTGAGAATCATGAGGTTGATCCATTCAGCCATATGGACGAGGTAGGTTTAGGCATTTACATGATTCGGGAACCTAATGTGATTGTTCCAAATCTGGTCAAAGAGGAAATATAGCCAGAACAATAGATTAAGCAGCTTTGGAAGTTGTATTATGATGGTTCAAGGAGTAAAGTAGGTGCTAGTGGAGGAGCCATGCTCATTTCACTTGATGGAGAGAGGTATTTTTCAACACTTCGCTTTGCTTTCAGCTGTTCTAACAATACAGCTGAGTATGAGGCATTAATTCATGGCCTAGAATAGGCCAAAAAGAAAGGTATCAAATGTCTCCAAGTATTCTGTGATTCAGAGATGATAAAAAATCAAGTAAGAAACTTGAATGTAACTAAAAACGAGTTGTTGAAACTATACAAGCATAGAACTTGGGATTTAATAGAAGAATTTGATCCTTTTAACTTGTTGTCTATTCCTAAAAATCTGAATAAAGAGGCAGATAGGCTTGCTGCCATAAGATCACAATATGAAATACCAACTAATATACATAATATTGAGGTACAACAATATGTCAAGGTGGTAGTAAGACCATTTGTACTTGATAATGACATTAGTTGGCAGGTTTTCGCTAGTGATGAGCAAATAATTAGTTTTCTGATAGAAGAAGCAGAGTTTTCTGCTAGAAACTAGCAAAAGCTTGAGCAAAAATATGAGAATTAGATCTTGTAGCTGAAGTTTGATAAGCTTCCTAAGGGATTGGTGACCCTTGAATCAATTTTCAACATTGATGATCAGGTTACAAAAGAAAAATCCAACATCACAGTGAAAGAGGAACACTATGAACCAACTGAAATATTCAAAGATAAGCTTCTTAAGCTTGGAAAAGTTTGTACCAAAGAACAACAAGCCTTTGTCTTTCTTTGCCAAAAATTTAGTGACATATTCTCTTGGAAGTATGGAGATTTGAAGGGTTTTAACCCTGAGTTAGCTCAACACACAATTGAATTAGAACCCAATGCGAAACCAGTGAGATAGAAGCAAATGCCACTGAATCCCAAGTTGGAACACCTTATGAAAACATAGTTAAACAAGTTGATTGAAGGTAGTATTATCTTTCCGATAATGCATACCTCTTGGATTTCCAACTTGGTGCCTATCAGAAAGAAGAACGAAGAGATAAGGTTGTGTGTGGATTTTCGTGATCTAAACAAAGCTTCACTCAAAGATCACTATCCACTGCCTTCAATGGAGTATATATTGCAGGTTGTTGCAGGTTCATAAAGGTTCTCATTGTTGGATGGTTATTCAAAGTATAACCATATTTTGCTTAAAGAGGAAGATCAATACAAAACAACCTTTACCACCAAGTGGGGTACTATGGCTTACAAAAAGATGCCCTTCAAATTATCCAATACAGGGGAAACGTTTCAAAGGGAAATGGATATGGCCTTTCAAGGCCTTATCAATAGGTTTGTTCTTGTGTACTTAGATGATATTACTATATTTTCAAAGAAGGCTGACGAACACTTTGTTCATTTAAGGCAGATCTTTGAAAGATGCAGAGAGTATGGGGTGTCTTTAAACCCCAAAAAGAGTATTTTTGCAGTCCATGAAGGGAAGCTTCTGGGTCATATTTTTTCAAAGCACAGTATCACCATTGACCCAGAAAGAATCATAGTTGTTTTAGTTTTACCACTGCCTACACATAAGAAAGGTTTGTAGAGTTTCCTAGGTAGGATTAACTTCGTTAGGAGATTCATTCCTAACATTGTAGCCTTATTGCAGCCACTTATAGCCATTTTGAAGACAAACATTCAATTCAGTTGGACAAAGGAAGTTAAGAACAATTTTGAACAAATTAAAGAGGGATTTGCAGCAGCCACAACACTTATTAATCCAAATTTTGATAAATATTTCATTTTATATGCATTTGGGAGTGTTGATATAATTTCAACCATGCTCTGTTAGCAAAACGAAGAAGGACTAGAGTAGCCTATGGATTTCTTTAGTCAAATTTTGCATGATTATGAAGCTAAATATTTATTTATTGAGAAGCATGTTTTAGCCATAGTAAGAAGCCTTAAAAAAATTAGGCATGTGTTGTCAAATAGCAAAATACAATTGTTGGTTGCTCATCCAATAGTCAAATATTTTATGCTCAACAAAGACATTAATGATAAGACAGCAGGTTGGATCACAAAAGTTATGGAATATGACATTGAAATTAAGGTCACCAAGCTCGTTAGAGGCAAAGTCTTATGTGAACAACTTGTTGTTAATGAAGAAAATAGCCAAATAGTTGATCAACAAGTTGAAACAGTGCTTAATAATGAGGAACACGTTGTTGTTCTAGTTACAGAAGCAAATTGGATTCAACAGATGGCACATTATCTACATACGGGTGACTGTCCTGAAGGTTTGGACAAGTCCAAATGAAGGTATTATAGGCTTCAGGCCATTTCATATGTTGTAATAGATGGAATTTTGTATAAAAGATATTTTCATAATGTTTTGCTCAGATGTGTTAAACCAGAACAGATTGAAAAAGTTCTGAAACAGTTTCATGATGGGCCCTCTGGAGGCCACTTTGCACCAAGAACAACAGCTCTGAAGATAATGAGAATTGGGTATTATTGGCCTAAATTATTTAAATATGCCCATGCTTGGGTCAGAAAATGTAACAAATCTGCAGTGTTTACAGGAAAATAGAAGCTTGCAGCTCTTCCTTTACATCCAATTCAAGTGTAACAACCCTTCGACAAGTGGGGAATTGACTTCATTGGTCCCATAAACCCACCTTCAAGTGTTGGGAATAAATGGATACTAATAGCAACAAACTACTTCATGAAGTGAGCTGAAGCAGTTGCACTGAAGGATGCAAATGAGATATCTATCTTAAATTTTTATCAAGACTTGGTTTCCAGGTTTGGTACACCAGATTCAATAATTTTTTATAATTCTTTAGCATTCATAGGTTTAAATTTTTTAGATTGGTCAGTAAAACATAATATTTATCAGAATACTTCTTCAAACTATTACCCTCTGGGTAATGGACAAGCAGAGTCCACTAACAAGAATTTGATAAAAATCATAAAGAAGGCAATCCAAGATAATCAGAGAACCTGGCATGAGAAGTTGAAACTAGCCCTTTGATTTGATAGGATCACACCTAAAAGAGTAACAAGTAATTCACTTTACGTTCTAACATATGGTAAAGAAGCTAAAATTTGTATCTCAGTTGAGCGGCATACATTAAGTATGATCAAGGAACTGGAATTGCTTGATGAAGAACCTATGGAAATTAGGCTTGCACAACTTCTGGAGCTAGAAGAAACAAGAAAAGAGGCATTTAGGAATTTGGAAGTTCATCAAGCTCAGATGAAAAGGACATTTGACAAAAAAAAAATCCAAAGAACTTTCAAAGAAGGAGATCTGGTATTTAAATGGGATGAACTCAAGAGCAGACTAGGCAAACATACAAATTTTGATGTCATGTAGGATGGCCCATTTATCATTACAAAATGCAAACAACATAATGCATTCCAACTCTCAAAGTTGGATGGTGAGGTGTTTCCAATCCCTGTCAATGGGATTCACCTCAAGCAGTATTACAGAGGATCAAAAGTTTGTAAATGTATATAGTATAGTAGTTTTTGCTTTCAATAAGTGTTCATTGCACAATAGTTTCATTTCAGTTCGGTTTTGTTTTCAATAAGTGTAGATGTTGCACAGTTTTTTGGCTCTGTCATAAACAAAGTCATGATAGTTTGCTTTCATTTTTTGTTTGATACTGTATTGTTCTAAATAAATAAGTTAAAGAGGTTTTTGAGTCAAAAAGATGAAAAATGGACTCCATGCCCAATGGATAATCAAGGCAATTGATATGACATGCTTAACAAGCAAGCATAAAAAAAATTTGCCAGAATGTTACCAAAATTTCTACGTTCAGCTCATTTTGGTAGAGTTGGAACTGTTTGTTACATCTAAGGTGAAAGGTACATCCATTTTTATGCTGATATTTCATTGCAAATGAAGGATTTCAAATAAGATTCAGTTTATTATGCAAAATTCACAACACATAAAATTTATCAAATTTGCATAGTATGATGTATTTTATTCATTTTCAAATCAAGGAGCACACAATATGGCATAAACATTGTTGTTTCATGCTAAGAAGGATAAATGAATGCTTAGAAGTCCCACACAAGTCATGGGAATGACTGGATTACATTGATGGAACATAAGAACTAAGCTATTCAACTGAAGATAAAAAAGCATATAATAAAATATTATATCCGTCATTGCATGTTCAATGAGGTGTCGTGTTTATCTTCATCTCTGTCATCAGCTTCCCTCCTATCTTCAATCCTTCATTCCCTAGGTTCAGGAGTACCTGCAGATTGTTGATGAATTTTGTTAGAGCTCGAGACATAACATTTCATCATACGTTATCAACAACTGAATAATTTAAACCTATGGCTATCAATCTGATTCAGCCATATCAAAAATGTACAAAAGAGAATCAAGATCACATCATCGAGTAAAGGATGAAATTAAATCATCATAAGAACATTGAATTTCACTATTTTTATCTAATAGGTTTGTTTAGTGTGCAGGTACAGGTATAATCAGGTCATTTCAACCAACAGATATTGTTATGAATGGTGGTAAATGTGGCTTCCACAAGGGTTGATCCCAACTCATAAACAATGACATAAACATGTAGAAGAAAGTAACCATAGTGATCCATGCAACTTTTCAATGATAATGAATGAAGCTAAAACAATCATCATGAAGGGTGTACATGCATAGTGGAACAACACATAAAAAAATGAAGAAGTTCATTTGATGTCTATAGGAACTCAATCTTTCAACAGAATTGCATATAAGGAATAAGAGGCATGAGTTATTCATTGGGTAAAAAGATATACAAAGAGCAGATCACCATAGAAGGAGTAGTAATAGTTACATTTTTTGGGACAACATCATCTATTAAGACATTTCACAACAAATGTGTGATTGCAAATGACACAGATAGTTCGCAGACAGAACAAAAACAACAATGCATAAGATGTTCATGAACCCACAAATCCATTGTACAGTCACATTGGGATGACAACAAGTGACTAGAGTAGTGATTTAATATATCACTAAATGCAGAGGAGAATGCAAAGACATCAAATCCTGCATGAGAGGCATTTTTAAACTACTAAATATCACAATATTGTGTAACAGTAAAGGGATGCAATAAATTAGTCCTCAACAAGGACAATGAAGTGCAAAAGTGTAGCAATGATGTGAAAGATTTTGCAATAAAGTGATAGTAAGAGGTGTATAAAGGATGCATCAATAATACATGACTAGGTCAAGAATGGACTGTACAATGAATTTAATACTGAATGACAAGTTCATGAGCAACCAGTGTCATAATCAGAAGACACTTACAAATCCTTCTACAAATACTCAAGCACTTAAAGATATGGCACTTTTGTTATAATTTTTGGGTCACTCAAAAGAAGACAGTCATAATGAATTTGCAAACAAAATCACTGTCATGGATGAAAATGAGTTCAAAATGAATGATACAGCTTGAGTTTATTTTGCAATAAGATAACAAGGATCATGAAATCACAGAGGCAGTGCTTCCTCAAAATGACAGTATGAGAATGGAGGGAACATAAATAAAGGAGAAATCAACAAGGTTATTCAATTATTGCAGCATCCTTCATGATGAAAAGGATCTCAAACATAAAAGAACATAAAATATAGCTAAATGTGCAAGTTTTTTGCGGTAAATTCATTGACAATTTTTGCAGTAAATTCATTAGACATCCATTAGATTCAAGACTCTAAAAGGATAGTCAAATTTATATGAAAGTTTTAAATATTCTTGTAACATATAATGAATAAAGAGATGACAGTGAAGAATTCCAAGGTGACCAAGATTCAAATGATGTTAAGCATTAAAAAAAAAAAAACTCCCTCTCTTAGCTTATCCTTTGTATAGGGTTTCATGCTACAATCAAAATCATTGGATCACCTAAAATTGGAGTCTTTTGCTAGGGTTTTTTATATATGATAAAGGCTTTTTGTTTTGTGTTGAAAAGACACAGAAGGATCAAGAATAAAATTATTAGCAACATTGACAAATCTGTAGCCTGTCATAAAGGTGTATTATAAAAAATCATATATACAATAGTGAGAAATGAAGACAAATAGAAGCTTTATGTCACAGCCATAGACTATGAAAGGGTTTCAAAAACACAAAATGGAGAAAGAAACAAGAGTACTCATCATTTTTGTTCATTATGGAGCTCAAATCGGGTATTTTAAACAAGAAATAAGAATAGATGTTGACATTCAAATGTTGGAATTTTTGCCCAAGTTTGTTGCAAAGGGAATACATTAAAACCCTCATTCTGAAGATTTCCCAAGCTCAAATCAATAATCATCATGGTGGCCTCAGAATAAGCAAGCGCATCAACAGAGGATAAGGAGAACAAAGAAATACATCAGAAGTATGTTACAATCGTGGCATAAAATTATGAGAATACTTTTAAAATGGAGATCAATAACCAGATATTTGACTAAGGATTGCCTATCTTGCTTTTTCCTGTACAAATCTTCAAGAATTTTGACAAAAATCAACAAAAGAATGGTGAATAGGTTCAAATTCAAACCCTCATGGCGGCGCAGCTTGGTTTCTCCAAGATGCAAAGTAAAAAAAATCAAAGAAAGGATTTAGGGTATGAGCTTTTTGATTCATGCCCTAATTCAAATAATGATGCTTTTTGACTATGTTTTGTTAAAATCATTTCACATTTTTGAAGATTCCATAATCTATCAAAGTCAATAAACCTAATAATGTTAAGGGCATGTGGCTTGTGAAGTCAAGACTTCAAAGTTTATCTTTTGATTTTGAGATATAGAGTTCACCTCCACTTAATAGTTATTGCATGGAGTTAAGAAAAATTGCAATGGAATTAAATATTAGGGTAATATTTCACTAATTTCCTTAATATTTAACATGTAGTGAATAAAGATGGAACTAACAGATATTAAATATTAAAATAATCATTGAATGATTACCTTTAATATTTAATTAAATGATTGCCTTTTCCAAAAAACCATGCAAGGAATGTAAGTGAAAGCTAACTGGAGGACTAAAATCATGAAAATTATGGAGATTCTTGAGACATAACCTCATTTCTACATCATTTTTGGAGTTGTTTTGAGCGTGCACGTTAAGAGGAGGAGTTTGCAACATTCAGAGTGCAGTTTGCATTGGTTTTAATTCTTCTTTTTGAGGATTTTCATCTTTGCACGTGGGGAGGATATTTTCACTTTCAGTGCCACCTCCATGCACATTTGAGCCATTTTGAGTTACACTTCAGTTATATATAGTATGAGACAGAGATTTGAGCTATTTAAGCTCAGTTTACAACATTGGTGGGTCCCATTTTCAAGCAATTTTGATTTTGCTCGTGAATAGCTTTGGAGTTTAGATATTTTGATTCAGTTATCTCCTCTTGGCTTTTTGAAGCCCTTTTGTATACATAGGAAAAGGCTTAGTCTTTTCTGGTTATTTCTTGATTGTTTTCCCTTTGCACTTTGCAGAGAGAGATCTTGTAACTCAAATTTTTACAATTAATATTGTGCAACAAATTCTTATAGGTTAATTTAGTTGTCTTTTGCAGAGATTCCTTTGTTGTTTCTTATTGAAATCAAGTGTTTACCTTCTCACATTCAGGTTTTTTGTTTCTAATAATGATTTGGATGTGAATTTAATGTGTTTTGAATTAGAAACCTTTAAGTTTAGATCTCATTAATGGAGGCATATAAACACAAACATATTTAATCACAGGTCATAGATCGTGCTACAGTTTTGTCTTTCCCTTTAGGTTGTGGAAATATTATTTTCCTTCATAAAGGATTGACTTGCAGGCCCTTTTGTGAAACACTTATGTGATTAAGCTGTTTAGTTTGAGTTGTGGAAACAAATTGTAGGAGATATAGTTGTGAATCTGATAGGAGGCTTCATCATCATTTAGGTTCATCACTGTAGTTTAAATTTTAGTTTATGCATTCAATTCAAGCCTTCTACCCTTTTCCATCAAAATTTACAATTCATCATTAGAAAATCATAAAGGAATGATGTAAGAAAGGTGGTGGAAAACCCCAAACTAACTCAAATTGATCAGACACAAACAACAAACCAACCCTTGAATCACAAGACACTCAATTTGAACCAAACTCTCACTAATAGGCTTGTAGCCTTCAAAACCCAGCTTTGCACAATATCTTTTGAAGAAGGTCGTACAGAGGCCAACCAAACATCATTTAATCCTTAACACAATATCCCAACAAATCACTAGAGGTTTCTTTGATCCAACTTTGAGAATCAATAAAATGCCCTTCTTCTAGGCTACTCAATTAACCCTACTTAACAAAGGAAGTACTTCCTAAACTCTTGGTTTTCACTCAAACTCTTTTGAAAGACTCAAATTGTGTTACAAAATATCATATTCTACCATTAGTTCTTTGATTCATGACCTTTACAATGTTGATCCATGAAACCCTCTCTTTTTATGCCAAAACAATAGGGTTTGTTGAAAATCTATCCACCCGGGCTTATCAGACCCAAACAAAGCATCCAATAATTCCTAAATACCTTGTACAAGATCACAAAACCATAACATAGATAGATCATTCACTGTTTTATCAAAACCCTTCATTGACACACCATTTTCATATGGAAAAATGCTCTGCCCAGCCCTAGGGCATCATCCCAAATCAACAACTTGAATCCATTGACCCTCAAAACCATAAATACATCTAATTTAACATATGATATACCATTCCTCTGAGAAACAAGACTTGACAGTAGGAGGAATGGCCTATTCCATTATTTAAAGCCCAAACAAGGTCCTCACTGGCCTAACACAGGTAGATACAAAAAAATGCACGAGATCTTCCTCTAAACTTAGAGTTAGACTATCAAAATGGATTAAAATGAAACTTAAAACATTCCTCTACTGATCTCTATCAGATTTAGATGAGTTAAATCTTGTATGGGTCCGTACAACCACGTAAAAGTTCAAAAAAACAAAAAAAATTATAGAATTGAATGTTGTTATTTCAATGGGAATCTCAATACAACTTCATCAATCCATCTTCGAGCTTTGGAGAGGCTTTAAATACATATTCCCTCCAAAATACAACTACCCAACGTTTATAACTACCTTTCAAATTCTTATGTCCCTTCATATTCCTAATAAGTTGCAATTTTACAAAAAAAATTGCCTTGACAACAATTACATATTTTTTGCAACTTTTGACACCTAAGACACAAAACCCATCCCATTACATATCAAATGGTCTTGATTGACCTTATTTAAGGAAAATATACTCAAAACACCCATACTAATCTACTAACCACCTATCAAACCTTCAAATCATCAATTTTGCAAATAAGGGTTTAGGTGCTCCTACACCAAGGAAGCTGGCCTATAATCCAGAGGTTAACTTTCAACATAGGGTACCCACAACCTGAAATTTTTCCCATGTTAAATAGGATTGCAAAGTATCTTTCTTTTCGCATGCGGGTGCACTCCTGTTGATAACACTTATATTATGAACCCAATGTCTGATAGTGCCATGTGTCAGTTGAGCGCAAGCTCAAGTATATTTTCAACTAGAAGGGTGATGAAGCTTGTGTGATAATTATGTGTTCCCTATGTCACATTCCCTTGAGGGAAGATAAAAAAATTTAAATTACGAGTCTGGCATCAACCACTTCCATGCATCAATAGCGCACAATCTCAAGAAGGTCCTATACCAATATGGATTTATATGGTGCACTATTGGTCTGCTCATTACTAGTTCAGTCATGGGAATTATCTCTAAGAGGTATCTTTGTTGCTTATTTGACTATCAGGGTATTGATGTGTTGATTTTTTAATGGTTGAGCAATAATGCCATGTGCCTCGCGTTGCATGCCCTTGAGGATGGATCCAAGAAGATTGTACCATGGGCTTGATGTCTGCTAATGCCACGCATCAATCATGCATAATTTTAGGAAGGTTTTATGCCCATAGGTTGTTACATGGTATGCCATTGGTACTTTTAATATCCAGATCGGTCATGGGAGTTTGTGAATGACACCACATGTAATTAAGAGCTTCCTCTTGAAGGTGTTAAAGTTGTTAGTGGAGCTTTCTAAATTTAGTGAATGCTAATTTATGTTCATTGCATCCTCTTGGACAAAGGGGGTGGTGTTTTTTTTTGTACTACGCTTATTTCTAAATCTCTTGATTTGACGGGTGCCATTATTAACTATTCTGCCACAGAGGCCCGTTACTATTAAATCAAGGAAAGCCAACCACAACTAGTATTATTTTGAGTATGTGTTAACACTTGTTATTGTACTCTAGGATGGTGTACGCATGTGAGAAGGTTGAAGGACATTATCATATATTGGATGATCACACGACCAATTGATTATCAGTAGCCAACAATACACTCATTTTTTTCTCTATGTAAGCTTAAATCACCTAGTTGTGCATTTATATAGTCGTGAAGTCTATTCTTCCATGCAAACGACTACTAAAAGTGTCCTATGTGGTGGGATGGATACTCCCATAAAGTTGGTGAGCGTTTGTAGGTAAATGGGCTTCCTAGAGCTTAGGTTGAACTAAATTATGTTGGAAGAAGATTTCCTACTAATTGGAGGGGATAAGCTCATTCTAGGCTAGAGTTTTATGTTGTCAGATGAGTTTTGTAGTGGATTTAGATATCTCCTCGTAGTTCATGGTGACTCTCCTTGACTTGCAAATCCCAAAGGTGGATGTGGAAAAAATGTCTTAGAAGTTATCTATACCAGAAATATTGGGTGGGTTGGAGGAGTTACTAGAAGCAGCTTCACTAGGTCTTGACATACCTAGGCCTCGTGACTTGGAGCTTCTTGTTGTACCAAGTGAGGTGGTAACTTTTCACACTTTTACTCTAGACATCAATGGTGCAGGTTTTCTTAGCAAAGGGAGCAAGTTGTGGTGGGAGCAAGCTTCCTAAAGAAAATGCTTCATCTCAAACCAGTCCAAGACTTTGAGTGGGTAGGCAACTTTATCAATTATGTGTGAGAATTCGGTGATGAATAGTTCATCATTTCTGCAAGGTCTACATTTTTTTTTGTTATATATGAAATGTTGAATGTCTTTCCCTAGCTGGCAATTAGTTTGTAGTAGGGTTCTGGAGTCCTTTTTGGGTGGTAGAGCTTGGATAATGGATTGGTTGATTTTTCATAGCTAGTTCTAAATTTTGGTACCCTTGTTTTGTGCAGTTGTTTTTGGGTATTTGGTTGGGGGGTTGAAGTTTTTTGGTGTAATTCAGATGCAACCCATATGAATGTAATTATACTTCTCTATTAATAAAAATAGTTTAGGCCTTTAGCCTTTTATAAAAAAAATCCATACCAACACTTACAACTCTAAAGTGAACTTGCTTGCTAATACTCACCTCTATATGTGTGAACTCTGCTCCTTTTTTGCACAACCAAGTGGAGTTATATTTCAACATAAACCAATTATACAAGAGAAAATTGTGATGCTACTGTATTCCCATACACATGATAACAACAATATTATCTATTATGAAAATTAAACAATTTTTCTATCTAAGAATCATAGGACAAACCTTCATCATGCATTAGCAATGTAGATTCATGAGAAGGTTTCTCTTTCTTGTTACTAGGTTATTTTTTATTCTTCTCTTGCACAAGTGGTTTTTCTTTCTTTATCTGGTCATTTTTTGGTTTAAATTCAAGATGGAACCTCCAAAACTTATATTCCCAATGTCCTTCAATCTTGTAATGTAAATATAATTATTAGAAGAAAAATATTAAAGTGATATTTCATATAATCTTCCTTATGTGTGCCTTTTCCATTCTATTTTAATGATTTAGGTGAGTGGGTCCTTCTTTTTCCATTTTATTATAAAGATTATGCTCCCTAGTAGTGGTGATTAATTTTCACACTATATGATAATGATTATTATTTCCATCAACAATACATGGAATTTGAAACTTGTAATATTATTGTTTATATCCATTCCTTATGTAACTTAAACAAAATAGGGAATCCTTATCCACATGATTAATTACCTCCTTGGGTTTGGATAGTTGTGAAGTAGGTGGAGTATCATCTCACAATTTATTATTTTCTTCTTTTTCCTCTTGAAGTGGAGTATTTCTATCCTTTTCTTTGTTAGTTGGAACTCTTTCTTTAGAGATCTCATATATTCATCTTGAGATTTTACAAAATAATGTTAAAGGAATTTTTATCTCCTAAAATTTGTACTTTATTTATATGCATAGTGAATAACTGTTATAAATGTCTCCAATATCCATTCTTCCACATCCAAGACCCTCAAATTGTGGTATTTCATTCACTATGATGGGTCAAAGTATTTGTTGACCATATTTACCATGTCCTCTTCCATCTTATCCTGACCTTGTCAAAAATATTGAATCTACACCCTTATTGTTCTCTTTAAACTTATAAATGGAATAATTAGATAAAAATTATTCAAGGAAACTTGTTTATGGATGCTCTTACATAAATTTCCAACAATTTCTTCATATTTCATAATTGTTGGCCCAATCTTCGTGGTAGATTCCTCTTTCTCTTCTTGAATTTTTGATAGTTAGTGCATCCTTCACTATCAATCATTATTTCAATTGGTTACATTTGTCTTTATTATAATGCTACTCTCCACAAGAATGAAAGTATTAAAATGTAAATGCAACATAACACCATGATATGAAATAAAAAACCCCATGAGGGGTGAAAAACCTAGTTCATAGAAGTAATTAATCTATACCAAAGCGTATTACTTATAAATAGATAAGTAAAAAGAGTTCAAATTATTTTATAAATCATATCAAACACTTCAACATCTTATTCTTGGAGATGAAACATACAATTACCTCCTCTCTATTATTTTTTGAAAGATAATATTTAATTTTCCTCTTGAATTCTATTTTCAGATCCTCAAGGTCTTTGTAAAGTTCATGTAGACTACCCTTCTTTTTAACACACATTGCAAATGGGAATTGAAGAGATAGGAATGTTGGATCACTTCAGTTTCTACTTCTTTTTTCGTTCAACCAAAATTTCCTCTTTCAACAAGTGTCAATCATAAGAATTGTCTTCTTAATTATGCTTTTTCTAGTGTTAATTACAAAAAATTATTTTCAATTTTTTTTTGTCAATTAAAAAATCACCCATTTTATAATGAAACTTTCCTAGAGATATGCTTTCACTCATGTCAACTTGAAGTCACCCTATGAATTTTTTGGAAAATGTGTCTCAACCTTACATTCCCAATGTTTTTTAATACATTTTATACACTCACTATTTCATCTTCTAGTGATTTTCTCTTCTTGCGAAGAGTTGGCATCCCACTTGTATTCTTACTAGGCTTTGTCTTTTAGTGTACTTTGGCCTCACATGAGGAGGTAGGTATCCCAATTTGAGGTGGAATTTTCTAGCCATGTGTCAACATATTGTGGTATGTGTAAGGTCGTCATGAAGGGAGTTCTATATCATAAATTCCATTATTGATAAGAGCATGTAAGAGGGAGGTTAAAATGGAATCTTGACTAGTATAGTGACAATTTTTTACACTTGTCATGGAGTATTTTTTAGTAGGTTTATTGAGGAAAAATTGGGGTGACCAAGTTGGGTGGTAAAATATGACAAGTTTAATTGTTATAATATGTGCTAGGAATATGCTAAAAATAGCCAAGAGAACCAAGACCAATAATATGGAATTAGAATTTGGACCCAAGTCTGGGTGCCATACTTCTTATTATTTTGTTGATGGTTTTCCCAAACCATTTTGGTTTCTATTTTGAACTCATTTCCATTAATTTGGTGCTTAGAGTTGTAGTTTGTATTGTTGATTTGTAGGTACCATTATGCTTCTAGAATTACTCATATTTTAAATGTTAGTAATACTCCCATGACATCTTTCTTTGTAAGTGTATTGTATTCATTAATTTATTGAATAATATATTGGGTTGATTTGAAGTATTTATATCTTTCTCCCAAAATGGTTTTTCCCACAAACATTTGTGTTATGGTATATTTTTATATTAAAATAATTTTTCAAAATCCAACTTTTGGCAATTGTCTTTTTTAATATATGACACTATATAATCATTTTAAATCATACTCCGCTATACATTATGGATCACAAACCTTAGCTCAATCATGTAGTGATCCCACAATACTCGATTACAATTTTTGGCAAAACTAGACATTGAACTTAATTTTTTTAACTAAATCTTCACTTTCGAGCACCTATAGTTGCTAAACCATGAGGAATCTGAAGATGATGCAAACTAGTGATTTGTGACATTTTTTTTCTGTAGATTTTAAATCTATTTTTAAAAAAAAATTGGAATCAAATTGCATATATTTTTCCATCTCCTTTGAAAACTAATTTTTAACAATACACGCCTGATGCAGGAGCATCCATGGCCTTGTGCAATCTTGCATCACCAAAAAGAGGTTTGATTTGAATTTCAGTTTATTTTTGGCTTGAGTTGAGTGTGAATTTTCATTTCGTGTTAATTTTGCATTTGAATTGCATTTAATTCAAATTCCATGTGTGCTTATTTAATCCCCTTGAAAATTGCCAATTTGGCATAGTGGAAAATTGTCAAATTTTTCCATTTTTAAGAAGTGAGTTGGAAAATGGTTGAAAAAAGCATATGAACATGGGAATATTGGATAAATAATGCATTTTTAAAATATTCTTGTGGCTCCTAAAATTTAGGGATTATGGATTGAAGTGGTCCAGTCATGGAGAGTTGATTTTTCTATTTTGGTGAAGATTTGTAACTCTCGAGTTGAGGAAACAAAAGGGAATAATGCGAGAAGGCAAAAATAAATAAGTATTCTGATTTTTATCTAATTTTGGGGGAATCTAAAGTAGATGGTCATTCCATCTTGTGAGATATCAAAAAAAATGGAAATCCATTCTCATTTTGGGGAGGGAAGATTTGGGGAAGATTGTTTTCATTGATTCCTAGCTCGACTAGTTTGGAAATTTTTGGGGAGAAGAGAAAGGAGAGATTGAACCAAGTTGGAAGTGGGTTTCTTGGGGTTGGATATACATGGTATTTGATTTATTTTTTCAGGTCTGGAGCAGCAAATAGTTTGATACTTTTTTTGTGTATGTTTCTTCAGGTTGCAACTTGTTTTCAGCAGGTTTTGCCTGCAATTTTGTAGTGCCAGTGAGCACATTGGAATCTTGAATGTATGAATGCATATTGGTGGTAAATTTCAGATTATAAAGGATTTTTTCATGCTGTACATAGTCCTTTGGGACTGATTATTAAGTGTATTTCAGATTCACAAGTTAATGCAGGAAGTTGTGTAATTTTATTGAGAAATTTCTGAATTGGTTTGTCTCAAATTCCTAGCTTTATCAAGTTGTTTTGAATTTATTTGTGAAGTTTTGTGAGGGTTTTGAGAGGTATTTTGGATTCATCCAATACTTCTTCATACATTAGTGGCATCAGAGCCAGAAGGTCTTGAGTGTGTAATAGATCGCCGAAGAGAGGCAATTGCACCAGGATTGAGCTTGTGGGTATTGGAGGAAATATATGCAAGAGGAGCCCATCGCAGTAGAGGAAGAGGAAGAGGAGATAACTTTGTTAGAAATGATGATTTTAGATCCTTGAGAAGGCAGGTTGAAACTTTGCAAAATGAGATAAGGAGAGGATTTTCAAGAAATAGAGACCCAAGAAGTGAAGATGAAGATGAAGAAGAAAGTAGAAAGAATGCTAGTTTAGATACTGAGCAAAGAGAAGAAATTGCAGCAGTTACAAATGACCCATTGCTGAAAACTTTAACAAAAATGGGAAAGAGACCAAAAATGGATGTACCCACCTTTAATGGAAGCCTAAATCTAGAAGAATTAATAGATTGGTTGAATGAGATGGAGGAGTATTTTGAATTTGAAGAGATAGAGGATCCAGAAAAAGTAAGATATGCAAAAAAAAGGGTTGAAAGGACATTTCTCCATATGGTGGAGAGAGATTCAATTAGAAAGGGGAAGAAGAGAAAAAGAAAAGATTAATAGATGGTATAAAATGGTGGAGAAACTTAAAAGATAATAGGAGAATTCCATAGAATTCTTATTAGAACTGGACATTCTGAGGTGACCAAAGAGAAGGTTGCAAGGTACATGAACGGGTTGTGATCAAGCATTCAAGAATATATGACATTGGTTAGAGTTGTGACAATGGAGGATGCCTATCAAATGGTATTAAAGATAGAGGAAAGGTTGAACAAGAGGTTTGAGAGTAAACACAAGGGAAAGGATAAAGCTTATGTGCAACAAAAAGAGGATGAACAATAGATTAGAGACACTAAGGGAAGCAAGGATGAAAGATGTGAAAACTCAAGCAAGCCCCATGGTCAAAATTTTAGAGGAAGAGAAAGATCGGGTAGGGGATTTGAAAGAGGAAATTTTAAAATAACATGTTTCAAGTGTGGAGAAGAGGGGCACAAATCATACGAATGTCCTCATGAAGAGGAAAGACCAAGAAGAAGAACTGTAAATCAAAATAGAGCAACAAACATAAATGGAGAAGATGCACATTCTACACATTCCAAAGAAGCGGAAGATGGTGAATCCTTGATGATGAGGAGAGTTTTGACGAATGAAAACAATGAACCCATTCAAAGGAGGAGATTGTTTCATACAAGAAGCAAATGCAAAGGTAAATTTTGTAAAGTCATTATTGATGGTGGTAGTACTGATAATATTGTTTCTACAAAGATGGTTGAGAAGTTGCAGCTGGAGAGAAAGAGGCACCCGCATAGGATCTCATGGTTGCAGGCTGATCACAAAGTGTTGGTAAATGAACAATGTGTGGTAAGATTTAAGATTGGAAGTTATTATGATGAAGTATTGTGTGATGTTATGAACATGGATGTTTGTCGTTTGTTGTTGGGTAGACCATGGCAGTTTGATAAGAAAGTAGTGCATGATGGACGTGCAAACACTTATAGTTTGATGAAGGATGGAGTTCATCATAAGTTGAAGCCATTGGATGAGAGAGGAGGCAAGGTATGTAGTAAGGTTGGAATTTGTTTGGTTAGTGATTTGAAACAATTAGAGAAAAAGGATGAAGGTGAGGAGGAGGATTTGCTAATGCAATTGGAATAAATTGTAGGAGAGAGAAATGAGAAAATTTCAGCTAAAACAAAGGTAGCAACCAAAGGTAATGAGGTAATCTCTTATTTTTATACTTCTTATAATGAGAATAAAGATGTAGTTGTAGTAGTAGATGTGTTGGGGATAGGTGAGAGTGATGAGCAAGATGTGAATGTGAAGTTGGGGATTGTTGATGATTCTTTGTTTGAGAATGATGAAGGTGAAGATTCCCTGATAGAAGAACTTGATTACTTGTTGTAGAAGGTGGATGATGAGTCACAAGATTATCATTCTAACATTGGTTTGGGTGTAGAAAATCAATTTGCAACAGTAGATTGTATTTCTAAAGACACCAATAGAGTGGCAAGTTGCATTGAAGACAAGGCAAAAGGAGGAGTAGAAGAAGGTATAGCAACAAGAAAGGTAATACATGAAATATTATGTGTTTAAGAAGAAGGTATGAACACCATTGATTTGTTTCATTTTGATAAAGCACATTGGTGGGAGGTAGAGTTCGGTAATTTGCATTTCATAGGGATGAGAAAAGGAGGGAAGATGAAAGGGAATACTAATGTAAAGTTGCAAGATGAGAGGAACATAAAATTTCCAGTGAACAAATATCAGAGGTGGATCCAAAATAGACACAGAGAATACAAATGATTATGAGTTTCAATCATGAAACATTTCCATCTACTATGGGTGTCTGATGCAGGAGCATCCATGGCCTTATGTAATCTTGCATCACCAAAAATAGGTTTGATTTGAATTTCAGTTTATTTTTGGCTTGATTTGAGTGTGAATTTGAATTTCACGTTAATTTTGCATTTGAATTGCATTTAATTCAAATTCCATGTGTGCTCATTTAATCCCCTTGAAAATTGCCAATTTGGCATAGTGGAAAATTGTCAAATTTTTCCATTTTTAAGAAGTGAGTTGGAAAATGGTTGAAAAAAGAATATGAACGTGGGAATATTGGATAAATAATGAATTTTTAAAATATTCTTGTGGCTCCTAAAAAGTAGGGATTATGGAGTGAAGTGGCCCAGTCATGGAGAGTTGGTTTTTCTATTTTGGTGAAGATTTGTAACTCCCGAGTTGAGGAAACAAAAGGGAATAATGCGAGAAGGAAAAAAGAAATAAATATTCTGATTTTTATCTAATTTTGGGGGAATCTACAGTAGATGGTCATTCCATCTTGTGAGATATAAAAAAAATGGAAATAAATTCTCATTTTGGGGAGGGAAGATTTGGGGAAGATTATTTTCATTGATTCCTAGCTTGGCTAGTTTGGAAATTTTTGGGGAGAAGAGGAAGGAGAGATTGAATAAGGTTGGAAGTGGGTTTCTTGGGGTTGGATAGACATGGTATTTGTTGTATTTTTGCAGGTCTGGAGCAGCAAAGAGTTTGAAACTTTGTTTGTGTATGTTTCTTCAGGTTGTAACTTGTTTTCAGCAGGTTTTGCCTGCAATTTTGTAGTGCCAATGAGCACATTGGAATCTTGAATGTATGAATGCATATTGGTGGTAAATTTCATATTATAAAGGATTTTTTCATGTTGTACACAGTCCTTTGGGACTGATTATTAAGTATATTTCAGATTCACAAGTTAATGCAGGAAGTTGTGTGTAATTTTGTTGATAAATTTTTGAATTGGTTTTTCTCAAATTCCTAGCTTTATCAAGTTGTTTTGAATTTATTTATGAAGTGTTGTGAGGGTTTCGAGAGGTATTTTGGATTCATCCAATACTTCTTCATACATTAACACCATTTTTAATGAGTGACATGTACTTGCTAACGCATAATTTTTTTTCTATGAAGGATAAAATTCTATTTTTTGCTAATTTAGATTTCTAACTACGATATCTAGTGCATGCAATTGGTTTCATGGTATTTTATTGAATATTTTTTCTTAATTAAGTTTTGGAGTCAGACTAGTTACAATTCAAACATAGGTTTACTTGCTAACACATAACTTTTTTTGTATGTATCAATTTTTATTTATTTTTGTTGGATCAAGGACATCAATATCTAGTGCATAGATATTTTTCAGATTTTTTTGATAATCTGCTATTTTTCCACATGTGCAAAACAGAGAGCTTGATTTTTGGTGAAAACCTACATTCACAAAAAATAATAAATAAATATAATAATCAAATTAAATATATTTAAAATTATACTTTTTGGGAAGTTAATAATAAAGACTACATACAAAAAATAAATTTTAAATGAATTCATTTGATCCCCAAAAGGTAAATCAAAAGTGGTTTTTCATCAGCATTTTGATAGGTGTAAAGGAGACTCGGTTATATGTATGGTTTAAAACTAGCAGGGTTCTATCCAAGGGGGTTTGTTCTAAAGTGGTTTGATCAAACCCTCTTCAAGTGGAATCCTTTAAATATAATTTTTCAAGGCTTAAATCATTATATGTTCTAAAAATATGTGATTTCAGCAAAAATCAGGATCATGGTTCTAGGTCCATATTTGGTGATGCATCCCACTTGTTTTAATTGGTGAGTTTCTCCAAGAATTTATTTGATTAAGGCAACACATCTCCTTGTTGTAGAAGGAGAAAAAGGGAAGTCACAAAATTGGTGTATATATTTTTGTTTGTGCACTCATTTTCCATCATGGACACACTATCTTGTGGTATTTGGAGTCATTTATAGGATCAACTCTTGGTGTGCATTCTTTGGAAAGAAATCCTTTCCTCCTAAAAGTTTTTTTTTTCTACACTTTTTTTTTATCTTAGGAATTCTTAATCTACACCATGCACTTTTTTGTTACCTTATGAAATTATATTAACAATATTATCTAGTTGCATTTTATTCCCTTTAGTATTTTTTATCTATATAATCTATACAACATTCTTACATAACTTTGTATAGGATTTAGCTGTGAAGCCACCCAAAAAAAAATGATAGAAGGAAAAAAAAAGTATAGGGGATTATGTATGTGGTATATCACCCATGAGACTAGAAAACACAAATAATGTGGAATAATGTGGAATAATGTGTAAGTAATCTCTAAGTAAAAGGATTAAGCAAATAAATA
>VDFB02276617.1:0-34349 GCA_007258455.2 Sequoia sempervirens
TTAAATAAAGGAGCTAAGGTTAATTAGATCAGATTGATTGATTTAATTAATGAGAGAGGATGACTTAATCATATAAGTGATTTATTTAATTAAGAGAGAAAAATTGATGAATTTAATCAAATAAGGGTATTCGATTAAATGGTTAGACTAAGGGATGATTAGGGATGAAACAGTGTTAGTAGTTGGGATCAAGCGTGTAATACCAATCAATACATTTTATGTGTCTACAGTAAGAAGCCTCCAACAAAAGTAATATCTCAAAAAGGAGGAACATGTAGAACATCGCTGAAGCACGAAGAAGTTGTAGACTACTATCGAATGATGATTGATATGGTGCTATAATGGAGAACCTCCTTTGAAACTAATGATGATTAGGATCAAGATAACAAGAATATGCATGAATGCCCACTATGACACTACTCATATTAAATGACAAACAAAGGCAAACCATTTAGAAATTGAAGATATAAATGTCAAGAACAAGGAGACTATATTGCACAAGTTTCCCCAATGACACTACTTGAATCAAATGGAAAGTAAAGGCAAAACATCTAGAAGTTGAAGATACATGTGGTACATGAATCTACATGAGTGACCCCAACGACACTACTCAACATGCAAGTCAAAAATGTGGGTACCAAATAGTCTAAAGAACACTTATCACAAGAGAGACAATAATCTACATGAGAGTCCCCAATGACGCTACTCAACATGCAAGATGCAAGTTGAAAAGCATAGGTACCCAATAGTCTCTAATCAAATGAAAATGGAAGGTCACCTCCAAAAACATGAATCTAAGAATGTCCATATGGTAAATGATCCATCTCACCTCAAATGCATGTAACCAACCGCTAATGTATGTTGCATCTGAAAGTACATAGGAACAATAACTAGATATGTAGATCACTCCAATGCGAAACCAAGGAAGCATTAGCACCAACAGTAGAAACCCCCCCATAATGTTGAAAAGGGAGAGCCATGAAAAAATACTAAAACTGTGTGAAACCAATAAGTACATGTAGGAGAAACAACCTACAGATAAAAGGGTGTGCAAACTAAGGCACACACACATGAGGCAAGAATCATTGGGATTCATAAAGGGGCATGATGGAAAACCAAAGGCATACATCAACCCTCCCATGACACTTTACATCATAGTGCAATTACAAAAGGCACAATAGGATGTGCAAAATCTCCAAAAAAATATACACTAGAATGGCACTTTATCTCAATGTATCTACAAAAGAAGTGCATACAATGGAAGCCCATAATGTCCAAAAAAGGACTACATGCTAAAAATACAATTCTCTAATAAGAAATGAGGAAATTAGTAACACCATGATGAAGTACACAAAAAACATGCACTTTTAAAAAAATGACACCCAAAAAGAGTCTGGATGCCAAAGATATGGCCTGTTGAAGTCTCCAAAACAAGAACTAAACAGCAACAACATTGAAAGATCTAAATTATGGAAAAAGCCAAAGTCAAAGGTGGAAATGTTTTTCCACTGAAGAGCACAAAATTCTACCCCATTTCAAAAAAAATTTGCAATGGGAAAGACCATTGTATGGCAGACCTCTATTTTTGGCAGTTTTTTGACAAATTTGGCAAAGATCATTTGTTTCTTTGACTCTTTCCGTGGCTTTCTTGAGTTTCTCTCTCATTTGATTGCTTGAGCTGCTCATTTGTTTCTTTGACTCTTTCGATGGAAAATAGTCTCATTTGATTGCTTGAGTTGCTCATTTTTTTTCTTTGACTCTTTTTGTGGCTTTCTTGAGTTTCTCTCTCAACTTCTTAATACATTCATTTGCATCACTAAGATCCTTTTTCAGATATCTTTCCTCAACTTTTGCTTTATCCAAATATTCAAGAGTTGACATGAATTCACCTTCCATATCAACTTCACAATATTCTTTAGTAAACCCCTCAAGGATTATCTCTTCTTGTAGCCATGTGTTCAACCTTCAAGAACTAACTTGGCGATCAAGCCAATTGAAGGAACCAGACTCTGATACCAATTGCTGAACACCTAGAATACTAAGAGGGGGGGTGAATTAGTATTCACTAAAATTCATTAACTTCATCAACTTAAATATCCATTCAATGCATCAAATTTAAACTTGTAGTAATAGAAAGGAACATTGAAAGCATGTATCACATCAAAGAACACAAGGACACTAGATTTTCCATGGAAAACCCAAAAAGGGAAAAACCACAATGAGGATTAGCTCACAATATATTATAACTGATCATAAGATATTATTGAATGGCTCACTACTAGGTGGACTCACTATTCGGAGGACTCACTGTCCAAAGAATAGAAGAAATTGGTCACTGCAAGGATAGGAAAGAGGGTGGCTCACTGCTAGTGATTTGAACTAATACAATGCATCTACAATATGCTGAAGACAGTTCCAATTAAGCTATGTAAATTAATCTGACACACTTCATGCTTCTCCACTCATCAACCTCTTCGCATTTTTCTATGCTTTGGATCTCACACACTTAATTATCTTGCATCTCATACATCACACCACACACCATACTTCGCATAAGGAATTAACCTTATATATACTACTTCCAATACAAACATAAATTAGGTTAACCTAATTGATGTACTGTGCATTCCCATAACTTGTCGGCTCAAAACACCAACATAAACAACCCAAAACATATACAAAGTCAAAATAGGTTGGCATGACCTATAATTACTCTCATAAGTCTGATCCATACATCCTTTAATTCCACATGACCTCAAACCATTTAGGTCAGCACCGCTGATGAAGCAACAATGGAATGAACCAACTGTCCATCCACATTTCAACACATGTACCTCCAAAGCACTTGACACATGGAACAAAGACACTTTAGACATTTGTAAACATTCCCTCAAAACCACAATACCATAATAATAATCCACAGTGGAATGTGGAGCATTCCAATCATGTACTTTGTCATAGTAACTTTATTACTGCTAAGTCCAATGCTCTATCAACTCTAACTTCAACTATGGAGGACATAAAGATATGGAAGCTTGGATTTAGGTTCCTCCAAAAAGCACTAAAATCACCTTTAAACTGCATAACCAGATTCTTCATGGCAGAGTAATGCATACCATAAAATAGGTTCTCTGAACACTAAAAATTGCATTCCAGATTTAGACAAATATCCAACACATCTGGTTTATTCCAAACCAACAAAATTGCATCTATATAATGGATTAACATCACTTACAACACTACATTAATCATGCTCATCAATAATCAATATATCAATGTTGATACTACAACAATGTTGACCTCAATGTTGACAACAATGACAACACCATAATAACATCATCTGCCATACATCCACCAATCTTCTTAATGACAAACTAATCTTCCAACAATATATTCCCCAAATATGTTTGTAAAAATCAACAATTTCTTATTGAGATTTAGGGCGTAGACACCAAGGTGAGTGAGTTTCAAGAATTAAATTTTTGATAGTTCATTCCTATCTAGGTACAAGTTTAGTTTTACATTCCAATTCATTAATGTCAACACAAAGATTACGTCTATATGCATGAACCTAGACCATAATAGACCACAACTAATTTATAAATTTAGAGGTAATTTTTTGAACATGACCTAGAATTATAACATAGAAACACATTGATTCTTGACATCTTCAACATCACGTTCGTCCATCTTGAAAATCAGACTAAGTGTTACATTTATATTCATTTAAATCACACATTGGGTTTTATCGTCCTAGTTGTTTATCAACTAGGATTGCAAGAGGAGAGATTTGTTTATACTCCTATCCTACCCCTCATCATTAACCAATTAAACATCATAAACAAATAATAAATGATTGTTAGAGGCCAACAAGCCTTGAGGGTACTCGCTCAACCTATGAGAAGGCATAAGTGATCCCATCCTTTGGTATTCCTTTTGACATTAGCCGACCACACTCATGTCTCTAAATAAACTTACCGAGTTGCTTGATCCAACACAATCCACATGCCCCTTTTCCATTATATTTGAATTTATACCATCCATCGGCTAACAACCTTCGATCAATTGCCCACTTTGTTCTACCTTCAATTTTTTGCTACCTCACCCTCATCATCCATCCTCATCATAACAATAAACACAAATATATCATTTGTGAAGTAGCTTGACTCAACATGCCCCTAATAAGTCACATATGCCATATTTTTGTACATACTACCCTAGAACAAGATTGCTAGTGCAATACTATCCTCTTATTTCAAAATCCAAAATATAACATTTCAAGGCCAAAATTTTTGGGATTTGAATATTACAAATCGATGTGGGCACCGACATTTAGATTTCATGTGTCTAGGGTCATGTATTTAAAGACATTATCTCAAGTTATTTGCACATCATCAGATCATGGAATAATAAAGAGAATACTCTAAAACATACATTTCCTTCTCCTTTGGTAGGTTCATTAGGTGCATCAATCTTCCATTGTCATATATCAATGAAAGATCAACTTCCTTTTTCTCAATTGACATTCATTATTAGGGACACACTTTAGAGTGCACTTCCTCGCAAAATACACATTGGTTTATATTAATAATATCAACAATCAATGACAATCCTACAACATTCATTGCCATTTGCACTAAGGCATTCATTGCCAACCCCATTTATTCTCTTTATTATTAATTCAATTTTGAGACTTAATTAAGACACAAGGGGAAATTTAGTGCACTTCCACTCCCTAACTTACCAAGCTCCAAAGTGTTCCTTAACATCACAAAATTTTCCTTACTTCATATAACACCAAATAAACAAATCTTTTAGATCAAATATTTTCTAAACAAGATCATAAATCCATAAACCATCCCCACTAATGTAGTTGTATCTTTAATAGTAAATTACTCAAAATTCAATATTCTCAAACATCAAATCCACAATCCAATCAAACCTGAAATCCAAGTCCAATCTCACTTCAAATCCCAAAAATCAATTTTCTATCACATCTCATTAAAATATATTCCCAACACAAAGTATTAAACCCTAATCCCCTCAATTCTGTTCAACACATGTCTATTTGTATTTTTATTAGTTAATTGACTTTTGTGCATTTCCAAGAGTCGACTCATCATTCATTTAAGGTATAACCAGAATTTAACCCCAGCAGTGAAAAAAAAAAACCTAGCCATTGAAACAAACTCATGTACTTGCAGGAGTTAGTTGAATAGTCCCGAGCAATAGGAGAAGAGAAAATATATTTGCGCTTTCAACAGGGACAACTCAACAGAAACGCCTATTTTAAAGCAACAAAATAACAACCTTCCAGAAATAAAATGGCAAATTGAATGAAAAATCAAAGAATACTGTTCTGAATCCGACAAAATTTCGTTCTTCGGACAGGGAAAACCGGCTTTTAACAGCGATTAATAATTTTATGGTTCCCTCAACAAGGGTGACCAATCTATTTTATAGCAGTTCACAACACCCACTTTATGGAGTCAAGTTCGAGTGAGCATTTTCAGACGGCAATGAATAAAACGGCAGATGCAGGAACGGGCAGCAGTAATACAGCACAAATTGGGAGTCACAGCGAGAGCAGTGACTACAGCTCGTCAGAGGACGAGGGTATCGATGATTACAGGCGGGGAGGATATCATGCTGTCAGAATTGGGGATTCCTTCAATGGAGGCCGCTATGTCGTGCAGTCCAAGCTGGGTTGGGGCCACTTTTCTACCGTTTGGCTCGCCTGGGACACAAAAGACAATGTATGTTGCAAAACCCTCTTTTCCCTCGCAAATTTAGTCTAGGGTTTTCCTGTTTTTTATTTTAGGGATTTGTTGAGAAAACTCGGCAATAGTTTAGCTTCTGTTTAGCGGTTGTTTCATTTTTTGGCAATAATGTATATCCTCAGCGGATATTGGAGGACCGCAGATGGGTTTTTGCTTGTTTTGGGTCTATTTTCAGGCGCTGGTTTTTCTAATTGATTAAATATATTTATATTTCTTTTGTAAGGGTAACTTTCGGCTTAGCTGCCACAGTTTAGGGGTATGATTTCCATCAAAGTGACTCCGGTCTTGCACATGGCCTTGGCCTTGTCTGTTGGGGTATGATGCTGGTTGCCAGGATGCTGCATTGTGCATCCAGAGCTGGATGCGGTAATTTAACCAATTTCACCTTTCCTGTTGGGGTATGATTCCAAATGCTATATCCTCCAATCAGATTTGGATGTCATTCTTCTCCAGTTTCAACATTTTTCATTTCTCCCAAGGATTTGTTCTAGGACTTGCATCGAGAAGTGGATGCAGAAGCATATCCAATTTCAATGTACAATCCATCTCATGGTTATTTGATCCTGGGGGTCAGCTATGAAAGCCTTGATGATTTAGCTCTCAAGCTCATCTGATCTATGATTTAGCTCTCAAGCTCATCTGATCTAACAGGTATAATGTTTTGACTAGATGAAAAAATAACATTCTAACCAGAGACATAGGACCAGAGTTCCAAAGTCGGCCTCAGAAACAAATAGAAATGAGCACTTATACTGAAAAGTACAGATCTTTGTGTCAGCTGTGAAGTTTCAGACATCAGGATTGGAAGAGTATGAGCCTAGAGGTTTATTCTACTAATTTAATATGATGTATGAAGGGTTTGATTACTTGTCTTATTTTTGGGCACAATTGATGGGGGTTAAATATGGGATCTCTGCTCAAAAAACCAAACAAGTCGAGCCTTGCAAATTACTTAAAGAGTTTTTGACATACATTAAGAAGGCTAAAGAAAGCCACTGTCACAAAATATCAAGTTGTTGAAACTAACCGAGCGTTTAAAGTAGACCTAAAAGATGGTGTATAATCACACCTGTCTGATATAATAAGCTAGCTAACTAACAGAGCTGTTAAGAGCAACACGTGTAGCAGAATGGGATGATTGCACCAAAAAAAGTCGACACTTGCAAAGAAATCAAAGTCCTGGAGTTACTCTGCTACAGCCATTCACATTCAGAGCATGATCCTTTGCTCACAGCTCTTCTAATTCCAAGTTGAGTCTGGAACAATCATCTCAGCTAATGCCACCTGCACCTGTGCCCAAAGTCCTGGTGCAGACTTGGTAGAACAATACCTGCCTTCCATAGCTAGTAAGGAAACGGCCAGAGGGGAACTCATTCTTGCACCAGAAATCTTAAACTGGAAGGATTAGGTGTTTAAGTGCGATGGGATTACTTTTTGCACATGGTCCACAAGATTTACAAATCCTTTTACAACTCCATCTGCATCCCCATGGTGTGCCAAGAGCCAAAGATCTGTCCCAAGAAAGACGTAATGAAGTTCAAAGCTTGGGTGTCCAATGCTTCAAATTTTTTTAGCAACTGACCTGAACCACTACTTGGTTTTCCTGAAAATGCTTTAGCACATAATTTTCTGTAAAGCCAACACAGAGGACTAGAAAAATAGGAACAAGGAAGAATAATGCCCATAAATAGCTTTAGGAGGCAGGGTATGAGCACAGGAAAGAGGCTTGTTATTTTTCATGGCTTAGCAGGGAAGGAGCCACCTGTCACATGGACTAAAGAGTGATTTCTGTGCATGGGAACATGGTGGCAGTTCTCTGAGTGAGTGATAAATAGGGTCAAACAAAGATCTGTTTGATGTAACAAGCCAAGGACATGTTAATGAGAGACGGAGGCATATGCCTCACGTAATAGAATGACTTCTACACCCTCTCAGGTTGACAGGTCATGGTCTACATTTAATTTTAAGCAATCTATCCCATGATTGGCTGGACAGTCTTCTACCTTGTTCCCTTCACATTAACAGTGCTTGCATTTGATGACACCAAATTCCCCGTACACAGCTTTTGCTTCATGAAGTATACTTTCAGAGATCAGTCAATGCTGTTACAAGTAGTCACTTCATTAGGAGAAACTATACATATTTGTTGCAAAGAGGGTTCTTTTCCCTGGATTCAAAACTGTATTAAAAATGAAAATCAAATTTTCGGTTCACACTTCTGTACCCATAATCAAGATGAATGATTCATTGGATTTTAATAACTAAACAAGATCACCTTATATATACAAATCTTTATAAGTATATATTTCTTTTGTATCATGCTCTTTTATCTTTAAATCCTATTTGCTGTCTCAGTTACAAGAGTTGTAGATTTGATCCCTGCTGATCTATCTATAAGCCTCTACTTTTCAAGCAGTGCCTCATTTTAGGTCCTTTTTGGAAATATTTCAAGCAATGCTGCATTTTAGGCCCTTTTTGGAGATATTTGTTTCTTTTAATTTTTAAATGATTTTATTATTACTATTTATTTTTCTATAATATCAGGTTTATTTTCTTGTTTTCTTGTTTAGAATGTTATGAGTTGTGACCTTTTTAATTTCTTGGTAAATTGGCAATATTTGCCTTGTCACTAGACAATGTCCCCCTTTCTTTTTGGCTAGGAGCAAGGAAAGAATTTAATAATTCATCATAGAAGTGGATGCCATTCAGGTTATCATAATGATTATAATTTATTTCTCTGCCTTGCCAGACGATATCCCATTCAACTGGACTTTCTTTATGGCTAAAAAAATAGCTTACTTTATATTTCCAGAGGAATATGGAAGGGTTATTCTGCTATGAGGCAGAATGATATGAGCATGAAGCCTGTAGCAGATGTAACACAGAAAACATGGATTTCTTAGCAAGTTTTTGAGGAATCAAGAGTTGGTTACTTGCATCAGCTGTGTCCTTTACATATTTTTGCAAAACAACAATATTTGTCACACTCTCATTGCTCTGGCTTTGTAAAGACGAAAGACTAAAGAGTTGTTAAATTCAGCTTAATGAATAGAGGTTGCTGATTTTTGGCATCCTAGTGGTGATCTTCCTGATTGTTAGGATTATCATTATGAGTGAACCATGATGATCTTTATTTCAATAGATTAAATTTTATATTCTTTCTGAGTGGACATGGTAATCTCTTTGCATTTTGTTTACATTTCCCTGATTATTGTTTTCCTTCCACTGCTTGTTGTTTTGTTAGTTTGAAACTGAGGGTTTTTATTACAAACCATGTTATCAGAAATGTTGTACTGCACATAGTAGCAGTATACTTACACTGCAACTGAATGACAAACTGAAAGTGTAAATGGAATTCAATTACATGGGTTTCAAATGGGAAAATCTGAAAAACTTGGGAAATTAATAAGAAAAAATCCACAAAAAAATGAAAAAATGAACAAAAGTTATGAATTTTGAGGGGTTTATAAGGAAAAACCCATGGCCATTTTGAAAAATCTGGTGGTTTTTTCAACAAAATGTGTTTAATCCGTGTGTTTTTCACATCTGCCCAGTTTTGTGTTGGTTCTACCCAATTTTGGCTGTCGTTGACTGATTTATTGATTAAAGTGGGCATTTTGGTTTTGATTGCCATGGGAAATTTGGTGGGTGCCATGTACCCATGCTTAAATTATAGGTTTGTCCCGTGTTTTGCTTCTATGGTAACTTTGTGGCCTGCCACAGGTGGTTGGTCAGATTTGCCTAAAAAGCATAAAAAATAAATCAAAAACTAATTTGTCCTTTATATAGTAATCATTTCAACATCTGTTGTAGTACATATTGTACTTGATCTGTATTGAGATACATGAATGTTCAACTAGTATAATTTTAAAGTGTTTCAGACATTTTGTATTGTATGTTTTTCTATTTTATAATCTACTTGAAAGTTGAAGGATTTAATCTGGTGAAACCAAAGTATATGCCAATTAAGATTGTTATATAATTTTTTGCAAATATTGTATCTTATATCGAAGTAGCCGGTTCGGGTTCGGGTTCGCGGGTTCGGCAAAATTTTTTGGGGGTGGGTTCGGTTCGTCTTGGGTTCGTTAGTACAAATTACAAAAACATGTAAAATATATATATATATGCAGCCTAGAAGCATGAATTAGGATTAGAATATCACATAACATCATATAAACACCAAAACCACCATAAACTTGAATGTCATTTAAAACATGCATGATAAATATTCATTGTTCAAACTTCAAGTTCAATATTACAACACTTTTAAAGTTTTAATCATCAAATGGATTCTCTAAATCATCCATATCAATGTCAACATTGACATTAGATGAAGTAGGAAGACTAGATGAATCACAAGTAGTGCCAATGGCACCATCACTAGCACTACTATTGTGCCCATGCTCCTGTTGAATATCCGACTCCTCATATGCAATATGTTGGGAACTGCAAGCATCCAAGTCAGTATCCTCTGGCACTATATCCCATAACTTTGTCTCCCCTTCCTTGTAGTTAGGTTGTTTGTGTGAAAGGAGATGCAAGTTGGAATGCACATATACTAAGTTCTCCGCTTTTTTTGACAGCAATTTATTGTGCTTTATTGAGTGGATGAAAGAATATGTGCTCCAATTCCTCTCAGATGCAGACGAACTAGCAACCTATGAAGACAAAGTAAACTCCCTTCCTTGTAGTTAGGTTGTTTGTGTGAAAGGAGACGCAAGTTGGAATGCACATATACTAAGTTCTCCGCTTTTTTTGACAGCAATTTATTGCGCTTTACTGAGTGGATGAAAGAATATGTGCTCCAATTCCTCTCAGATGCGGATGAACTAGCAACCTATGAAGACAAAGTAAACAATTAAAAATTTATAAATGGAATTATGAAACTTTTAAAACTAAAATATGAAAATTTATTAAACTTACTTGTGATAAAATTTTGATTGCAAGGGGCTGCAAATTTTGGAAGTATTGTCCATGGAAGTACCACCAAGAATGAGCATCCTTTAAGAACCTATCACGGGAGGCATCAACATCTAGATGATTTGAGTGCACAAAATCAGTGAACTCATCCGTGACTACACTCCGCAAATCTCGATTAGGGAAGAGTCTCACAAATGCTGCCTTGTACCCTTCAGCCACTTCTAAATCTCTATATGGAGGAAGCCTTCCTGGTTGTGAAAGAACTGAGAGCTGTAGTATTTTGGAGTCAATGCAAAGGCAAGAAGGTGTAATGGAGTTGTCATTTTGTTCCATCTTTCTTCAACAATTGTTTGCACTTGTTTGAAGAAAGTCTCTTCAGGGTCTTGCTCTCTTGCATTTATGGTGCACTTGATCTTCTCAAGCATTGAGTCTATACCATCATATATCTGTCCAATGCATGGCTGGCTTGTCCATGTCAGTATAGCGAATCATACTCAAAATGGGCTCGGTGAAGCTAAGGAGATACTCCACACGATCCCACCATGAGTCATCTAATATCATGCTCTTAATTCTTGTTGCTCTTTCAGTGCTGCTTTGCCTCCATATAGACCAATTGGTGCTAATCACCATGCTAGAAAGTGCTTGCCTAACTTTCACAAGTCGTCTCAAGATGATTGTATTAGAGGCAAAGTGGGTTTCTGCAACCTATTGCAAATTAAAAAATAATTAAAATTTAAAAATAAACTTTAAAGAAGAATTTAAATTAGAATGCACAATCAAATTATGAAAATCAGAAAATGACAAATGTAAATATTACTTCTCTTACCTTCAATAGCTCCAATTTTGAAAATGTTCTAAAGATCCCTTGAGACAAGTGGTGGTTGGTGACGAACATCTGAATGTCCTCAGCCTCAGTATACAATTGTTTGATCCATTCAATTTTATTCCCAATCTTTTGCAGCATAAGATTGAGTGAATGGACCGCACAAGGTGTCCAAAAGATATGTGAATATCTTTCCTCAACCAACAACCCTGCAGCTCTACAATTCTTCGCGTTGTCCGTTACAACTTGAACAACGTTGCGGGCTCCCACTTGCTCAATGGCTGCAATAAGAATATTAGCAATAAATTGCCCATCTTTTACTTGCCCCTCACAATCCACGGCTTTCAAAAACATTGCCCCTTTAGGGGACACCGCTATGACATTGATCAAAGGCCGATTTTTTGAGTCCTTCCAACCATCTGAAACAATGGACACACCTGTCTCAACCCATGAATCTCTTATAGGCTTCAATGCATCTTCAACCAACTCAACCTCCTTTTCCAATAAAGTGCTACGCACCTTCTCATAACCCGGGCCCTTGTACCCTTTTGGAGCTTCATTAACCGCTCTCAACATCTCTTTCCAATATGGAGAACGAACAACATTAAAAGATAATCCATTGGCATATATGCATCTTGCTACACATTGGTCGGCAAGGGCTCTACTCTCATTTTGAAATGCAACTTCCAAAGGTCCCTTTGCTCTCTTGTTTGCAAAAGGTTGTGCACTTTGAGCTTGAAGATTTGGAATGGCCATAAATGGGTGGTCTTCTACCACAATATTGGGATTGGGATTAGATGGGGGCTGCATTCCCTTTGATTTTTTTTTTAACAAAGGGTGATTTCCTTTTTGGGCTTCCCGTTGATCTGCTGCTTCTTGCTCCATAATGTATTTTGCAACTGTCTCAGGTGGAATAGGGGCATCTTTCTTTCCAAGGCAAGGTGAGATGCCTTTTCCACTTATGCCACACAAATGTGCTTTCACCCTATGGTATGAACTAGAATATGTAACTTCACACCCATTGCATTTCCAAACATAACCACCACCACCTGGAATCTGTCTTATCATTTCAACATACTGCCATAGAGGAGAATTTGCATTTGTTTTGAACTTTGGGTTTGGTTTAGCTACGGAGCCGGAGGTAGAACCCATTGACATTGTGATTCCTATGGCAATTTGTTTTGCAAACAACACATTCAAAATTTGAATGAAAACAAAATATAATAATTTTTTTAAAACCTAGCTCTTTTGAATCTTGCACAATGCATACATTCATTATTCATAGAAGAATAGAAAAAAAAAAAAGAAAAACAAAGTTTCTGTTTGTAAAACAAAAAAAAGAATGAAAAAACTCAAAAAAAATGAGAAAAACTTACCTCTTTGCAAAAATATTCTTCAACAATCTTTGTGGCAGCCAATGAACACTTGCAAATCTGTAGGAATGGCAATGCAATCGTTTGTAGAAGCTTCAACAATCAATATTCAACTCCTTTTGTCAATCCAACAAGTTAAAATAAGAACTCAGCCTCTTGGAATGAAAATGCTTGTTTGCAAAACAAATGAATGAAAATGAGGTAGTTTAGGTGTTTAATTTGTTTTAGAGGTCACTTTTAGGGTTCCTTGGGCGTGGGTCAAAGTCAAACTGAAGGAAATATTAAAAAAATACAAAAAAAAACTTTTGGGCGTGGGTTCTCCTTGGGTTCTTGGGTTTTGCTTTCGGTTCCGGGTTCTTCAGGAAAAGCCTCAAATACACGGACTCAAGAGGGACCGGACAGGATCGAACCAGGTGAACCCACCAGACAGAACGCGCGACCGGCTACATAGTCTTATATTAATATATTAGCTCTCAACAGTGAATCTTTATCTAGACGAATATGATATTATCAAATTTCTGTAAAATTGTGTGGTTTGCAAATCTTTCTGTGTGATGGTGATGAAATTTCAGTTGTTGCGTAGTTATTAAAAGAATCCTGAACTGTTCCTTCTCCTCAAAGCTATGTAAACCTTGCTTCTTGGTTGAAAACATGAAACCCTTTTCCTGTTTATGGTAATATATGGTAGGTTTGATTTGGCAAAATCTGTGTGCTCCCTTTTGATATTCAATACATGTGTACATCTTCAAAGAAAATGCCAATATTTATTTTTGGCTTTGGTAAAGTGTAATTTGATTACTTAATTGGAGGATCTATTGGCCCATCCGCTCCTAGAGAAATACAGAAAATACATTATGGCTTTTACAATCATACCGACCATAACGGTTGTACAAAGTAGATGAATCATGAAACCCTTGCAGACAACTTGCAAAACTCATGAGTCAAAAAACTGTGACTACTTGCAAAACTCATGAGTCAAAAAACCGTGGCTAGTTACTTGCCTAAAAACTTGCCAGCAATTTTGTCTAAAACTTGTGGCAATTTTTGATAAGAAGTCACCAATAAATCACTAAAACCTCGTGATTTTTCATGAAAAACTTATCTAAATGAGTATAAATTCGTTTAATTTATATGATTTTTTTATTTTGGGCACAAAATTGGCAATGATTGGCAGCGATTTCCACACCCACACCCAGCAAATAGTTCTATGCCCACAACCAGCAAACTCCTGCGGCCAGAAATTGATCTTTAATTTGCCAAGGACTGATTTCAGTGCTTCATTTGCAGTTGAAAGCATATTATCATGCTCAGCAATGATATGAACACTTAATATTAGTTTTTAAACCCCCAACATCTGATTGAACTCCCAGCAGAAGGATTTAAACGCCCAGCAAAAGGATTTAAATGCCCAACATGAGATTGAATGCCCAGCATGTGATTTTGATGCATATTCAGTAATTTCCATTGCCAATTTGAATTCAGGAATATAAATTCACCCTCAAGTGCAGATTTGCAACACAAATTTGAATGCATTAACAAAAAAATGACATGAATAAACAATTTTAGAGTGGCGTGAATGAATGCAGATTTAGAGTGGCGCAAATTTTCTAGCATAGACCTCCATTGCATTGAGTCTCCTTTACATGCCTGGAAACGGCTACTCACAGCACAAAATCAGTAATATGTAATGTCCCCTTTTTGGGATAACCCTAAATCTGCCCTAATTTATCAATTTCAAGTGATCTCCTTGGTTTTGGGGATGTTTATAGTGTGAGTAGGCCCCTCTAAAACAGAGTTAGAGAATATTTACAAGATAATAATTAATATTAATCAGAATGCATATAAGGAAATGGTTAGGGATACAACTACCGGTTTAGGCCTGCAAATATGTTAGTAGACATTTATAAATAAAGACAACATCATTTTATAATTATATTGAATCTTCTTTAGATTTTCCTAATTCATTTTTCCTTGAGTATGATAGTCTGATAGGGTGCCAAGAAACCCTAGGCCCAAGAGCAGTATGCCCCTCTTGGCCCCATGTGGCCCTTGCCATCCATATGGGGTGGTGTGCCTAGTGTTCTACTGCCGTTCCCCTGTACCAGAGCCATCATTGCTCAATCATATTGGGAGGTTGAGGGTGCAACTATAGTAGAGTGTCCTGGGTAGTCATTTCCTCTAAGCCCAAGAGCAGTACACCCTTCTTGGCCCATGTGGCCCTTGCCATCCAGATGGGTGGTGTACTTAAAGGGTAACCCACACTCTGTTTGCCCTCCTCGTAGGCCCTTAACTCCTCTATTTTGACTAGTTATTTACAATCAGATCATATGAATATTATCCATAGTGTAGACACACAGATTTACATATTAAATAAATGAACAAATCCATCACATAACATGAGTATTATTCCATAATATAAATGCATAGATCCTGATCTTGATTATTAAATCAATGACATGATATGTGTTTAACCCATAGTCTGTTTCTTGCATATTACATTAATAACACAGACCTATTATTTATATTCAGTAATAAATGACAATTAAGAAATATATAGATGCACAGCCTACGATTATTATAACCAATCGATATTGGATCATTTGTAACTTACTGTATACACAATACTTAAATGCATAAACTGTTACTTACAGGCTGTAACATATTTACAAAATATTATTTAGACTTACCCTGTTGCGGTTGTAGACTCCTTTCTTTTTCTTCCATCTAAAGAACCATAATTATTTTATAAGGCTCAATAATTGCTGCAAGCATCATTATAGTGTATTCGTACCACATATCTATTCTATATAAATTTGACCTTGATTTAATAATCATATTACCTGAACTTTTATACGCATATATTTATATATTCATATATTCATATGCAATCATATTTACTTACCCTCATTGTTGTATTTCTGAACTTACAATCAACCCCAATGGCCTTTTATAATTTCTGAATCTGCCTTTATTCCTTTATTAGACTGCTCCAATCTGTTCTTCTTACCCTCATCTCCAATCTGCACAAATCTTGACTAATTTGAGGCAACCTCTATGATGAACTGTAAATCTGTATGAATGGACTTCTTCACAATTGATCTGCTCTTCCCCTTTTACCAAAAGAATGGACCTCCCTTATATATTTTCCATTTCTTCAGAGTCACACCTCTTCTTAATTAATGCCTTTTTAGAAGAGGTACAACTATTCCCTTAATCTCTTCTCTGAAACCTTAATTTAATTTTTAATTTAAATGTATTTAGTTCCAAGGGATTGCTGCCCTTGGAAGCATCAATATCATCACTGCTTATAATATATTTCCATTTATTAAAACATGATTAAATCAGACCTTGTGTGGTTATTAGATTGGGATGCCACCTTCCAGCATTAATAGGGAATCATTGTATTTCCTAAAACTCTAATTGCTGCCCAACCCAGTCATACGTATGAGCTGCATATTATATTGTTCTCTAATGAATGTCTTCCTAAATACTGACGCTGCCTTCAACCATTGAAATTCCTGTCTTTTATCATAATCGTTGCCTTTAAAAACATTACCCCTTGCTGATAGTGAATTGCTGTATTTCTTACTGCTGTCCTTAATCGCATCTTCCATATATATACATATATGTTATTTTATGTTTACTTATTATTTTAACATATTATATGTTTCTGAATTTATTATTAACATATTTATATTATATATATACTATTATATGATAATAATTATAATATATTAAATTGCTAAATTTATATTTATATTTTTAATCTATATATTATTATTATTATTTTATTTTATTTATTTATTTGCATTTCAATGCTTAGTTATTTTAGTGTTCTATTTCGGGGACATGACATAATATGTTCTACAAATTCAGTAATATGTATGTTTTTGAAGAACATTTAAAAAAATTATGTATTATCAAATGTTAATAAATTTGCTGACATATTGCCGAGTCCCGAGCTTTTAAATTTTTTTGGCCTGCCGAGTAATGAGTCTGAGTTTTTCAATTATGGTACAAATTATGCATAAATGTAATACTTCTGATGAGATTCAAACTAGCCCAACTCTTGGAGAAATATAGAAAATACATAACAGCCTTGACAACCATACCACCATAATGGTTGTACAAACTATGCATAACTATAATAATAGGATACAAAATAGTGCAACATAGTATCAGCATAGCTAATACACAGACAAACTGCACTAAACAAGCCTAGCCAGAAAACCATATAACCTTCCATACTAGATAGCAAACACCCCACAGGATGACAAAAAAGGGAGCAAACAAAACAGCTCCACCGTTGTGACTTACAGCTGCAAACAAACAACCACCAAGCCAAAAACCCCTCAACAATTTCTCTAACATGCTACCCAACATGCCCCGCTGGCAGTACCTTCTCCACCACAATCTATCACCT
This sequence comes from Sequoia sempervirens, assembly GCA_007258455.2. Classification (NCBI taxonomy): domain Eukaryota; kingdom Viridiplantae; phylum Streptophyta; class Pinopsida; order Cupressales; family Cupressaceae; genus Sequoia; species Sequoia sempervirens. The sequence goes on from VDFB02276617.1 coordinate 17,320, forward strand.
CTTCCACCCAGCCTCCCTTCAATCACTCTCCATCACCCTTAAATCACTCTCCACCAGGTGCATGTTGCTCCTCAAATACCCACCAAGAGAAGGTAATTGAACGTCATGGCTCAATTTCCTTCTCTGCTGAGCACAATGAATGGAGTTGCCACAGAAGCCTGGGATTGTAAAATCTCTGGAGCCCATTGTTGTGTGTCATATATGAACCAGCCAAAACTTTCCCTACATTGCTGCAGTAAGCTTTTGGCAGACATAAGTTGCTTTGCACCTCCTCTGGGTCCAAATGCTCTGAGATCTTCAGTTCTGTAGAATTAAGGGATGCAGCGCCTTCTGAATTTTTCACTTGCTTTTGCATTGAAAAAACAATACCTTCCACCTCCTTCTCCAGCTCCATATCTCCATAGTTGTCTGGGAGAAACTACCGCAGCAACAAAGGCTGCATTTCTACACTTGGAACTACAATTACCAGTTACCAGATTTGACACAAAATCAGCTAAAATAACCTTTATTTCCTAAGACGCCTTTAATAAACCCTAGTGCCACATCATTGTTACAGGTGAAAGTCACCTTGAATCTCCTATCCACCACTTTTCCTACTCGCCTAGGATCTCTGCCTTTCCCCAAGCCCTTCTTGAATCCCATTATTATCACCATGCAGAGAATAACCAAAAGACATCACGCCAAAAACAAATCTAGATGCCAAAACTCCAGAACCCGTTGTTGCCTAACTGCAATCCCCATCAACTCCTGTATCTGATGAAATATCTATCCAGCCATTCTTGAACACATCATAGCAAGTAATGGCAATAAATTCCCATGAGCCACAAATTTCCTAACCAAAATATTTGATAGACCATCTGCTGGGGAAATAAACATCTTGCACTGCCACTTACAGTTAGACCATTAAATGGTCCATTAAAATATATGCACCTACAAATTTATGGAGGGAGAAAATTTTAAAAATCTCCAAATTCATCTCATGCAGAAGTATTGCTGCCATAGAATGCTGTTAGAGGATTCTGATTGACACCACAGTTAGAAGTGATCCACTGCAGAATTTACCAACCTTGTGCAATAGGAGAATATAACCTCCTTGAAATGCAATTTGATGTAACTTGTCTCTTCAGAATATCTTCCAAGCTTCCAATTGGGGCAACTCCCTTTTTCAATGCATTGTTTACAATAAGTGAATACCAAGGTTACCCCAAGTTTCCGGGACGGGGACGGCAAGGGATGGCGGGATGAGTCCCCAAGTTTCCGATTTTTGAGGCCAAATTTAGGGACGGCAGGGGATGGCTATATAAAAATATAGGGAAATTTTAAATATTCAATAGATAACATGGATAAGGCATGCATAATATACATTATAGAACATTCACATATAACATTTGTGTTCAAGTTGATATGGTTTATTGGGTATGCATTGATCTTAATGAATAAGTTAGAAGTTATTCAATGGAAAGCTTGATTTTGAACTAAGAAAACAGATACTTTGATGATAATTTTTTTGTTTATTGATAACTGGAACAAGGGAGTGCAACCTTTTGAGAATGATAGTGAGTTGCATTAGGCAAATAATCTGCATAGTTATCATGTTATTGTTTTGCATGATCAGATGTCCCAGGGTCCGCTATGAATCATCTTCACAATAGAGTAAGACTTGTGAGACTTATTTATGAGGCACAGTAGCATTGAGAACAAGCACTGAGTGTTGGGTTATTCACTGGAATTCATCTAGGCACCTCAATACATAAACCAATATTGAATAATTGTATCAGTTACACTTATCCAAAGTTTCAAGACAACAAGCAGTGGCACCAATTTATTTAATGGGTGGACATAATTAAGTTCACACTCCCTTGCTATGAAAATGTGTTTTTTGTTTTGTTTTGACCATGCTTTGATGCGGGGCACAATTGACCTTCCTGGGGACGGCCAGGGGACTTCTAGGATGGCTAACTGTCCCGGGGACAGCCAAGGGACTCCTAGAAGTCCTCTGGCCATCCCCAAGTCCCCTGGCCGTCCCCGGGACTGGTCAGCCGCCCCCCATCCGGTCAACGGCGTCCCCTATTTCGGGGACGTGTCCTAAAAATTTTGCAAAAAAGGGGACGATCCCCTGCTGTCCCCTTGCTGTCCCCCAGTACCCGGGACGGGGGATTTTGGGGGGGGGGGAGGGATGCGTCCCCGGGTATCCCTGGTGAATACCCTTCAACTACAAGATTCTGAATGCCAAACTTCCATCTCTGCAACAACTCTCTCCCACTCTGCTTCATTATTTGTCTTGTGACCTAAGGATAAACAGCTTCCATGAACAAAATCTCCTACTTAATTCCTCAAAGCCACTCCTGCTCCAGCAGCCTAGGATATCTTGTCAATCCATGATGTTCCATCGAAATTTAACTTTACAAAGCCTAGGGAAGTAGGTTTCCAAGATTCCTCACCTGATCCAGCTATATTTTTTCCCTTATTTTTTGCATATTAATGTCTATTAACTTGTTAAAATATAATTATGTAAATTCAGTAAATGTGGATTTCTCTTTTGTTTGGTGATTCATTTGTTCCTTTGGAGCAGAGGTATGTGGCATTGAAGGTACAGAAGAGTGCACAACATTACACAGAGGCAGCCATTGATGAGATTAAAATCTTGCAACAAATTGCAGAAAATGATGGAGATGACAAGAAATGTGTGGTCAAATTGCTTGATCATTTCAAGCACACTGGGCCAAATGGGCAGCATATTTGCATGGTTTTTGAGTTTTTAGGAGACAATTTATTGACTCTTATCAAGTATTATGATTACAAGGGCATGCCTTTGCACATGGTAAAGGAGATTTGCTTTCATGTTTTGGTAGGACTGGACTATTTACACCGCCAACTTTCGATTATTCATACAGATCTGAAACCAGAAAACATTCTTCTGTTGTCTACCATTGACCCGATCAAAGATCCGAGGAGGTCTGGTGCTCCACCCCTACTTCATGCTCACAAAGACAAATCCATTTTCCCTATAAACTCTCCTGCGGTTAAGGAGGCCAAGAGTAGTAATGGGGGATTAACAAGGAATCAGAAGAAAAAATTAAGGCGAAAGGCCAAAAGAGTAGCACAGGATTGTGTGGATAGTGTTGATGCAGCAGAGGATGAACTTGAACCTGAGATTGGGAAAGGAACTACTGACAATCAAGAGGGAAAATCAGACGTTAAAATCCAAGGGAACCTAATTAAGATTTCTGGAAGCAAAAAGAGCTTGGATGATTCTTTAGGGGTAATAAATGATTCAAAGAATAATAGACATCTTAGAAAAAGCAGCCGTTCGACGAGGCAGAAATTGTTGGAATCCCTTGATCTTAAGTGCAAGCTAGTTGATTTTGGTAATGCTTGCTGGACCTACAAACAGTTTACAAGTGATATTCAAACAAGGCAATACAGGTGTCCGGAAGTTCTGCTGGGATCTAAATACTCAACTTCAGCAGACATATGGTCCTTTGCATGCATTACTTTTGAACTTGCAACTGGGGATGTATTGTTCGATCCTCACAGCGGAGACAACTTTGATAGGGATGAGGTACGTATATCTATTATAAAAGATTTGTCAGTTACAATTATGCTTACAATAATCAAATCATGCTTTCTTGGAAACTTTTGTACTGGACATTGTCAGCTTGTGTTATTTAACTGGGGAATACAAGTCTAGTCCCAATAAAAATAATCTGTGACAGTGATCATCCTTCTAGGAATATATAGCATATGAAATTATCAAATATTTTATTAAATATTATTGGTCACTGGCATTACCTGAGCAACCTTCCTGCAGTACCATATAATAGCCATTTTGGGTTCAGATATGTAGATTTCTTGAGATTTAATTTGTAAATTAAAACTAGAGCTTTGCTTGTTTCTCTGTTACATCATCCTTGTTTCAGGTAATATTGAATAATAGTATAATGCAAAAATTTTCTATATTAAATACTAAAAAATATGCAAATATGTATCTACTGTCATCCATAGTTCGGTCACAACATTGTCATAGTTCAAAAGAAGAAAAAAATGAAAATCATCGAGCTTATAAATGAAAAGAGAAATTGGCTAAGACTTGGATAACTTGCACTGAAAGGATACATTAATTGACAAATTGTGGAGGGAAAAATCTCTTTTCTGATGAAGCGGAATTGTTACGTTAGATGGAATTCAACATTTGCCAATTTGTACAGGCTAGGTTGTTTTAATAGCAGTTATTTGCCAATGATTTCTATTTTGTAATTATTTATTATTTTCAACTTAAGCATAATCTTAATTTTAGCGCATGAATACAACTAAATTGTAGGGCTTTAACATTGTAAACTTAACAAGCTTAACAGGAATGTCAAACAATTTGGTTCAGGTGGTATCATCTTATTTGTTTAATCTAACTTTATGCTGATTGATATATGTTGTTGAGATTATCAAGTCTCAATCCTGATTGGTAATGTTGGCTGTATTGATTTTTTAGGATCACCTAGCCTTAATGATGGAGCTTCTTGGTATGATGCCCCGGAGAGTGAGTATATAAATCCACATATATTTGTTTGTCTATGAGTAGCTAAAGTGTTATTTGAAGTATCTGCTTTACCCCTCCAGCATTCCTGTGTTCTAATGTGCTTTTGTATTTTCCATTTTCTTAGATTGCTTTAGGTGGACGTTATTCCCGTGACTTTTTCAACAGGCATGGTGATCTGAGACACATTCGGCGGCTACGGTTTTGGCCATTGGAGAAAGTGCTTCAAGAGAAGTATGAGTTTTCTGAAAAAGATGCAAAAGATTTAAATGATTTTCTTGTTCCCCTCTTAGACTTTGTACCAGAGAAGCGACCCACTGCAGCACAAGCCCTTCTTCATCCATGGCTTAATTCTGGGCCTCGACTTCTTGAACCATCATTGCCATCCCAAGAGGTCCAGAATTCTGACAAGATTATCCCAGGGAAAGGAACAAATGAAAACAGTGTGAGGGATGCTATGGAACATGCCGAGATGGCTATGGGAAATATTGCCATTGAATGCAATTTATCAGATGGGTCTATGAAGTCTCCCAAAGGTTCATGGGACAGAAGTAAGGTTACACAAACTCAAAACAACTGACCTCAAAATAAATTCAGTCTCACTGGGAGTGTATGCTACAAAGTGATATGCAAAGTAGATTGCATTACTTAATAGCTAAATCTTGAGAGTAAATTGTGAGTCACTGCAAAGCTGTCTTGGAGAGCCAAAGAATTCAAAACACTTAAATCATTTTTGAAGTTAAGTTCGAAGGAGCTAAGTAAGCATGGGCTTTTTTATCATGAAGGGATGGCACAATTCAGGGTAAGAAATGTCTTTGGGAGCATATTGGAACTTCCATGAGTGTAACAAATTGTTTGAAGGTTGTGGATGTTGCTTCAGATGTCATCATATGTGCTCCTTGTAAACTGGTGACCAAACATGAACAAGCAGTTAGTACTCTGCTTGTTCAGGGGTTTCCATTTGCCTCTTAATAGGTTTTTGTTTCTTTATCTTATTAAAAACTCTTTTCAAGGCTGTTGAAAGTAGTTTCAGGTGAGGTCTAAGTGAATTCTATAAAGTACATGAAACCAGCTTGAAAGCTGATACTCAGTATTGGTTTCAAGTTGGATTTCAGATGGACATTCATTATGCAAATGCTATTGTATTATTCGTTGGTTCAGGATTCGGAACATGTATTCCTTTTGACTTTTGTTGTTCTCTATCAGAAGAGGTGTAGATTGTAACCGGGACTGAAATTCCCCAAATGTGAAAGTTGGAAAAAATGTGCCTAACTATTGAGATGAGTGTCTACATTGCTTGCTGCAAGTAACCATGCATTAATGAGCAAGCAGTACAAGGGGTTTGTGCCAATTTGTTTTGGTGAAACAAGCTTTTAGCAGACAGCCTACCCCTTTCTATTGCACATGTTATGGGTATCTGGCATTTGTTTTCTAGATTGATGATTTACTTATACATTTTTCATACCCATTTCCTTCGTGTGTTTTAGAATTGGTAGGAAAATGTATGGCATAATAAACACAAAATGACCTCAAGAAAGTGGTATTGTGAATGAAATGGCACATAATTTTGAAAGTTGCAGCACTTCAATGTTTTTTCTTTCATAGCAAAATAAATTAGAGGTCACATGGTCTGGGTATGCCGTCAAGTGACATTAATGAACTGCAATCTCATGTCTGTGCAAATCTCAAATTAAATAATATTAAATCTTTGTTGTCGTTGGTAGAGAATGGAGCAAAAAAATTTTGTGTGAAGTTTAAATCACTAAAAGACGAAAGAATCATTAAAGTAGCCGTCTTCAGAATTGAAAATATGCTGTACAGAAATTGAGCAAAAGTTTGTTAATGGACATATCAACTATTGCAAAAAGTGACAATTAATGATGCATGGATCACATACCGGATGGGGAAGGAAACATATATTGAAAATATGCTGTACAGAAAATGAGCAAAAATTGGATGGGAGTCAGCATGGGGAAACATATAAACAGATTATGCTTTTTAATTTATTTAGCTATATGGGTTGAGTCGGACTCGTTCCCGTTACAACATTTCACAATCAGGCTTATACTATTACCTCATGAACACTTTAGCCTGAAGCTAGACTATCTTTTCTGCACCCCTCCCATTGGACGGCATGGTTTTTTTTAATTTAACTGCCACCTTCCGTTTCCACACAACTCTACGTTGGATAGCTTGGGGAGTTAATTCCGTAACGGCTGCCTAATATGCAATTCTTTGGATGGCTAAGGGGGCTTATTCCTTAATGGCCACTGCACCACCAGCACACTCTCTGGCTTGAAGGCCCGTCTCCTCTAGCTTGTCCTCTGTAGGGTATTCTCCAACATGAGAACCAAATTACCCTACCATTTGACCACAACCCCTTTGACACATACAATGGATTCCGTTGAAATAGGAAAAATGGATCATATAAATGATTACTTATGGTAGTATAGTGTTAGAAAATCATTAGAATTGGTTTAATGGTGAATGACTTGTAAGTTATGGCAGAGTATGCACTTATTAGACCAAAAATCCAGCGTAAATGGAAAATGAGCATCCTTCAGAGATGTCTGGGCAAGAGTTAGATGTACTAAGGGTATGGGTACGGTCTCATGAAGGTGAGTTTCTTAAAAAAATTCAGTGGGTGCCGCTGATATTTTTGGGATTATTTTAAAGTGGATGGTCTCATGAATTTTGTAGTGTGGTTTAAGCTTAAAAGTTTAGGCTCCTAAATTTATAGAAGTTGGTTTCATGATTTTTTTTTAAATTTTGCATACTCAATTTAACAGGGTAAATAAATAAAAAATATTTGATAGGAATTTAAAAATTTCATATGATTGACAAATGTCAGAAAAAAACACTAAGCTGGTGGGGTAATTTATAGCCCCATCCCATTTGCACCCGCTTTGAATTAAAAAGTAGGGGCTGTTATTATTGAGAAGAAGATTCTAATTAATCTTGAGCATATTTGTTTTTGCTTCATAAGACCCGTATTCCTTAAAAATAGATCTTGAAACCTCTCATAAATCATACAAGAAATAAACGCCTTGTTTGATGGTGATGTAAAATATTGCATCCACCTTCCTATGGGCCTGACAGTTGAAAAATTCTTAATGATAAATTTGTAAGTATTGGGTGGGTGAGGGAAGTCACAACATTAGGTAAAGAGGTATTGTGATGAAATCTTTTATTAAGAAAAAAACTTCTTTAAACATTTTAATCTTTTTGAGTTCAGGCGTCTCTTATTAGTTACACGATTAAGAACTAGCCCCTAGATATCTAGGTTGACATTTTGGTAGACAATTTAAAGCAATTACAAATGTTGGTCTCAACATAAATATATTTTTAGGTGTCTTATTTATTATTTTTCTATAATGGTCACTGGGGGATAGGGAGAGAGGAAGCTTTTAGCACTATTCTTTTGTAAGGTGAGGTGGATGATCAATTCACTCAAGGTGGAGTTCCAAGTTTTTTTCCGAAGGAGAGTTGGAAAAAAATCTAGATTTATAAGAAGGTACTAGAGGAAAGATATTAAAGAAGGTAATAAAAGAAATATAAAATGTATTATGATTATTAAGTGTGGATTTGATTTGAAAAATCAGTTTGCATTTTAGAGAAGATAATATTTTTATCTACATGTTATTAGAAAGAGGAAAGTGGAATATGTCAATGATAATAGAATTGAAAGAATTTTGTTTTATAAAAAGAGTAAAAAAAAGTTGAATATATATTGTTTATGATGTGTAGATGTAATTTGAAAGATAGACTTTCAATTTGGAGAAGATAATTTGTGATAGGTTTATGCTCTAGAGGACATAATTTGTGATATGTAGATGTGATTTGGAAAATAAGTTTGCACTTTAAGAAAAATAATTTTCTTTCATATATACTATTAAAAATATGAAAATGTAGTATAAAAATTATAATATGGTTAAAAAAAAATTGTCTTTTAAAAAAAAGTAAAAGAGAAGTGAAATATATGATGTTCAATGTAGATGTGATTTGAAAAATTGGTTTGTGCCCTAAAGAAGATAACTTGTGATATGTAGATGCGATTTGTAAAGTAGGTTTATACTCTAGAGAGAACTTTCTTTCATATATAATATTAGAAAGAGGAAAGTGTAGTATACAAATGATAATATGGTTAAAAATAACTTTGTTTTATTAAAAAAGTGAGTGAAAAAAAAATAAAATGACATTTGTGATGTGCAGATGTGATTTGAAAATAAGTTTGCACTTTAGAAAAGATAACTTGTTATATGTGGATGTGATTTGAAAAACAGATTTGCACTCTAAAGAAGATGGTTTCTTTCATATATACTATTAGAAAGAGGAAAGTAGTATACACATAATAATATGGTTAAAAAACTTTGCTTTATAAAAGTGAGTAAAAAAAGTGAAATATATGATCATGATGTGTATGCGATTTGAAAAATAGGTTTGTTCCAGAGAAGGTAACTTGTGATATGTGGATGTGATTTGGAAAATAGGTTTGCACTTTAGAGAAGATAATTTTCTTTCATATATACTATTAGATAGAGGAAAGTGTAGTATACAAATGATAATACAGTTGAAAAAAAATTGCTATCTATAAAGGTGAGTAAAAGAAAGTGAAATATATGATGTTCATGATGTGTGGATGTGATTTGACAAATAAGTTTGAATTTTAGAGAACATAATTTGTAATGTGTGAACGTGATTTAAAAACAAGTTTTCACTCTACAAAAGATAACTTTCTTTCATATCATTTGAATTATATTTTCTTATAGAACATCTTATTTAATAAGATAAAGTGTAATATTCTTATAATTAAAATTAACTTTTGAGCATTAATACAATTGGAATATGACTATGTCCATTTCTCTAAAGTTGATTACTCTTAATGTTGAAGATATTTTTATCTAACTTTTGATGGTTACCTAACCTACAAGGTTTGATATGCATAAAAACATTCAAATTGAAAGACCCCAAGTGTAGTGCTTCACCCTAGTTACTTTTCTTCTCTTTTATTGTTTTGCAACTTGGACCACAATGAATATTGGCTAAATTATTGCATTGAGAAGAAATTATAAATATTATATGAGACTCTTTTCATTTTCCACATAATAGGAAATTTTAAAATAATGAATACAAATGTAATGTAATAAAATCCTATAACATAAATAAATAATAGTTCTTTATGCGATTCAAAAAGAAGAGCACAAAGACTCTTTCTCTCCTATACAATGTGTGGGAATGAAAATTTATCCATAACGACCCCACCTTCCTAATGAATTTAATATGATAATATATATAAGGACATTAAGAATAGGAAAGATGCAAGGGCATTCCTTCCAAGAGTCACAACATGACAATTGCTTTCTAATGTCAAGGGTCCCTTTAACTTGTCCTTTTATTTTATAATTTACATTTTACTATCCTTATCTTTATGATTAAATATTTGATTTTTATATAAACTTGATAATTAGATGATTGAGTAGCATTTTGTCAAACATTTCACAAAAAAAACATTCTCCACATATAACAATTTACATGAATTTTCCATGAATATTCCATTTTAAATAAACAAATCATCAAGGATGATTGGAGAACTATAGATTTCTTGATTTGGCAATTACTTCTCCAATTGCATCTGCAAAATCTCTACAATATGTTACCAATGTTTCAATATCAATCTTCAACTTCGATGCCAACCTATTGATAACAATAGCAAAGGGTTTCCAATAATTTATCAAGCTTATTTATTCTATTAATTGGCTCTCTCTATTCTCTTTTATGCCTTGCAAGTTTTTGCATCAGCAAGGTAACATATTCTTGATCAAGTTCCACAAATGCACAAAGGCAATGGAATACTTAGATAAAGAAAAACTGCAACCTAAAGTGAACATAAAAATGGGACCCAATATTGTATCCAATATATTTCCAACTCTTGTAGCATATAAAGGTGTATTAGTATCCTTGAACCTATGAAAGACACTTTGCACTGCAAGAGAAACCATAGTTCCTAGAGAACCAAGGGATCTTAAACTAAGGTATTGCTCTTCTAGAAGATATATTGGTGAATCTATATGTACACCTATGAAATTTAAAAGATAATCTACTCAAATATTTAAGACAACTACGTCTAAAATACCAAGGCTAGTTGTTAAAACAAATGTAGTTAAGACTGCAAGTAACTACAACCTATTATTTCACTCACCCAATGCTTCTTGAATTTTTCCTTATCTTCTAAGATTTGGTGACTTGTATTACGTCAAGTGTAATTTTTACTTTCTATCATAACCCTAATTGATAACTACTTTCTCTCCAAAGTCTCTTGAATCTTTATCTTCTACCACAAATGGAGTAATCACATTCAAAATTTGAATGTTAAAACAATTTTGATACATTATTGTAGATTGAAATTGAAGCACCATTAAAAACGAACTCCACTCGAACTACATGGTTGATGATTTTAGTGTCCACCAAATATGCAATAAGTCAACCACCAAAGAAATAATTGAAAAAAAGAGTAAAATCTCCTTGCCTAACTTGTCTTCTTTGAATGCATTTTCTTCTAATTGATTTTATCATGGACAACTTCATACTCAATTGCAATCTTCTCATTTTGTAGGATGTGAGAAAGTGTAGTTATTTAAGAAACCACAAAACTTTTGCACCTTCCATTAGATTATTATGTAGAAAAAATAAGGTGGTAGTGAACTGTATAGTTATCAAAACCAACTTGGGCCTCAAGAGATGTTTCAAAACAAATTTCAATAAATTCATTTGTGTTTATCATCACAATCTTTACAATGCTATTAAATATTAGAATAATTTTAACCCCATTGAAACAAAGAGGGTGTGCAAAAATTTTGAGGTTCACAAACTACAAAAACTATTAATGAGTTGCATATTAAATCTTTTTGCACGTCCATCAATATTTTGGTAGGTTCCATAACTTTTGAAATTACTGACATGTGAAAGTTTCTAGATATTTTTTTAACTAATCAGTATTGCATCAAGTATTTAGTTCATAGAATTCATTGATCAACCATGTAAGAGGTTTTGAAAACCAAGAAAATACCAAAATTTAATGATATTTCTTGCATCTATTTTTAATCCCTTTTAAATTTTAGCTTTTGGATACTAGAAATTTTTGTACCTTACAAGTGTATGACCCTTAAGGACCCAAAAGGTTTTGAATAATACACACTCTATAATATGTTTTGGGAATCAAAAACTTATTACAACTTTCATGTTTGACCTATATCCCAAAAATTGGAAAACTTTTCCCATCTACAATACAATGAAATTAAGAATTCTAAAAAGCCTTCATACTTTACAAATTTGGGGATTTGGGGAACTTATGTCAACTATAACTCGTAATTCCAAAAAAGTCTCCCTACTACACTTCTAGAAACTAGAAAACTTTAACAAATCACACTTCCAACATACATTTTAGGAACTAGAAATTTATAACATTCATAACTCATTTTATATTGGAAATTAAAAATAACTTACAACTTTGAATAGAAATTGATGACTTCAATTTAGAAAGTGAATTGACCTTTGAGAATGATCGAGATAATTTATGATTGAGGATAAATTATACAAGAATTTAATATTTTTGGTTCACACAAGTTGATATCACAAAGGAGCTTAACACATAATTTGTCATGAAAACATAATGTAGGATAATGACTTGATGATTCATGTCAATTCCATGAGTACGAAAAATTTAAAACTTGTGGGGTCAAAAAATAAGGCCAAAAATTGTCTCTAATTGGGTTACAAAGTTAAAAGCAGCACAACAAAAACAAGGAGAGAAAGAGACTTGACACAAGCCAAAAATAGGATGAAAAATGAAACACAAAAAATGAAACAAAATAGACATGAAAATTTTCCTAATTAACTATGTATATGGTATAGTACTCCTAACTAAAATTTCTTCAAAAAGATTATTTAAACCCATTAATGGGCTGAGACAAATAGGCTCTTGTGCAAAAAAATGCAGTATATTGTGGATCAGTTGTGAACTCAAAAGTTTCTTAGTGATCATGATGAGAGATATACGATTTATGAAATGCAAGAAATCCCTAAATAATGTATTATATCCAAACAACTATTTTTCATTATATACCTCTGAATATTTTTGAATCACTTCAATACCATCCTATATATCATCTGTTATATCTTCTTGCACTACATTGAATATACTAAATTTCCATCTTTGGATGTACTTGTGATCATTTGAATCCAAGGATAAATTTTGTGTTTAATATACATTAGAAAGACCTTGAGATGAGGGAACTTCTATTGTTTTAGGTTGCATACTTTCCTTGTGAACAATAACTTCCAAAAGCATAGGATCATCTTTGATAAAAAAAAATTCTTCCCTCCTTATTATGGTTTACTCAAAAAGTTCTATATCTAATTATGACAAATGAGGAAGAGAATGTAATTTTTTTGGATCATTAATATTATCAATCAACAAAAACTCTTCCATAATTGATGAAGAAGGAATAAATTCATCTCTATAAATAAAGTCATCATCTAAACCTTCAAGGCACTAGATTAGGATAAAACCATCATGATATTGATTATTTTCATCTATCTAATCATTCTTAGTTTCTTCATGATTATTCATATCATTTTCTTTAATATCTACATAGTTTTCAATGTTATCCTCTAAGAGGTTGAGAAAATATTGAACACAAACTAAGGAAGATAAAAGCAATACAAAGCACAATACCTTCACCTAGAATACTTTCTTCTCTCCTTGATGATAAAAAAATGGAGTGCACCCTTATTCCATTTGATCTTCTCTTTGATGTTGATATGTGGATTGCTCAATGCTCTAGCATAACCTTAATATGATTTGATAATAATAATGATAAGCTTGATTCAATAGAGATTTTGATAGCATGTAGGTATGATAGCTTGATAAGTGATGAAAAGTGAAGGATGAGAGCCTCCAGATATAAAGTCTTGAAGAGGAAAAATTAATGACTAGAAATGATTGATGATGGATGGATAAGATTGATTGAGGATTAGGGTTTGGATCAAGTATGCAATCATGTGACAAGTGTCACATGATAGATAGGATCTAGGTTTATAATTGAGATAAGTACAAAAATCCTTATGGTAATGGCTAGGATTAAGAGGTTAAATGAGATGGGTGGATAAGATGAAAAAATAGTTTGACTTTCAGATAGATGTCTAGGTTCAATGAATCTAGACAAATAGTTAGTTAGACATGTGGAGGGGACATTTGTCACATAAGGAAAAATTTAGATTATGGTCCATGTGAACAAGATGAAGGGCTATGACTATATGGACAAGGATAGAGGATAAAGGGAAATTAGTTAAATAAATAAAGTATTTATTTAATTAATGGGATCATGATGACGAGATAACTATTTATTTATTTAATTAAAGGATTAGGATGAGGATGGGAAAGGATGGGAATAATTAAATAAATATTAGACATTTATTTAATTAATGGCTAAATATAGGCTAAAATTAGGTGTGGTTGGATATGGTCATATTTTAGGTGTCTACATTTTCCCCTCTTTGATATAACATCACGTAGTGGCATTGCATCAAAAAAGTTTAAAACATAGTGGATGAGAGAGGATAAGGATCAAAGATAATGCCCCAATCCATGGAGAGGATGAAAAAGGATGAAGAAGGAAAGATTAATGATTAGGTGATGGGATGCCCCCTCAAGAGGACATGAGGGTTAGGAGAACAAATTTTTGCTCTCAAAATAGAAGGGAATGAGAAGAGATTAGGATAAATAAGTAGATGAATTGGAAGATGAAAGAGGATGAAGGAGATGAAGAGGAAGGAGAATTTGATGATGAGGATGAAAAGGAAAGTGAATTTGGATGGAGAGGATGAAAAGGAAGGAGAATTTGATGATGATGGATAGGTTATGCCGATATGTATTGAGAAATCATAAGATTTGATATAGCAAAGACAATTATGTACCAAGGTATGAAGAACTAGAGTGACAAGGTAACCTTTGCATGGACTTGACACTCAAACAATGACAAGCACAACAAAAAAGATAATGCCCCATTATACACTAGTCATGACACCAAGATATAGATAGATCAAGGAGGTTATAAGTAGGTGTAATCATGAGTAAAAATATAATGATAAAAAGACAAATCAAAACAAAAGACTCATTGCAAACATGTCATGCAACCAACATATCCCTTGCCAAAGATTAGATGACGATGATGATTGATTGTTTTTCTTACACTAGGCTTGAATAATTAGCTAAGCAAGGCTTTGATAAGGATTATTTGCTTACATTAGGCTTGGATAATCACCTAAGCAAGGCTTTGATAAAGATGATGCTGATTGATTGATTGATCAATTAGAAAAAGGATACAATGACTGGTTAGTGTTCAACAGCTAGGCTCATGATATGATTTCAATTAAGGATTGATGTCTTGGATGTAATGTTTGAATTGATTGAATGTCAAGTCTAAGGAGCTAAAGATTTTGATTTTTTGGTTTTGATGTTTAAGATGGGATGAAAGGATGATTCTTTTTTTATAATATTTGAGATTGAGATGAAAGGATGATAGTTTTTTTATTATGTTTGAGATTGGGATGAATATGATAGGAAATAGGATGAATTAATGCTTGATTTATTATGGATGAAGATGAGAATCCAAATGCATGAAAATTGAAGGCCAAAGCGAAAGGAAACTAAGGATATATGAGATCAAATCCTCAACATAATCTAGATGTAACCTCTAGATCTAACACATCAGGAAGGGTGGGTGATAATGGATGGATAAGGGATGATGCTTAATCAAGGATCAAATACAATCCATGATAGTTTTATTATGGATGAATGGATGGAGATGATAGGTTATTATGATATGGAAAGATAAAAATGATAGTGGGTGGGGTGGCATACTAAGAGATGGTGGATAAGAGACTACTACAAATGGCGCCTATTTCAAAGTTTTCACCAAGGTGCCACTGAAGTGGTTTTCACCTTTGGACAAATTATTTCTCTTTATTATTTTTTTGTTCTAACATTTATTATTTTTGGATTTTTAGATTTTTTTTCTAGATTTTTGGATTTTTTGAAACTTGATGATGATGCAATCATGGTGGACAATATTTAATAGATGGATGACAAAGCACGATAAATGGATATGTATTGTATGAGATGGATGATGGAGGATGCTTTATTTTACAGATGAAGGGAGGTAAGGTATGATCTCTTATGTGTGCACTACGTGGAGTCATGCTTCACACAAAAAGGAGTTTGGGCAACCTTCAAATTAAAGTACATCAAGGGGTCACCATCAAAGGTTCGTCAAGAGACATCAATGAGGGGGATGGAATGATGAGATGAATGTATGACTATGGATGGATTAGGTAAAGTGAATGGGTTACATGAAGACGATGAGGATTAAAACTCAGGATCAACAAGCTCATGTCATGATATTTTTCTTTGATAGATGCCCCTAGTTATATTAGAGAAAGAGATGTGATAGGAGATCAATTTTTGCTTTCTTTTATTTTTGAATTTTAATTTTGCATTGTCCAATGGCTTTTGATTTTGATTTTGATTAGAGGACATTGCTTGAATTTTTCTTTTTGCTTTTGATTTTGGATCTCCATTTGATAAAGGCTTTTTAATTTTTATATTTTGATTAATAACTTTGTTCTTTTGGGATTACACTTGTTGATCCAAGCCTAGGAGATGGATGGATGTGGATGAGTTGGATGAGATGGTAAGGATGTGTGATTCATGGAAGAGATTGGCAGTGCACTTGATGAATTATTCCTGACTATCCTTTTTAGCACTATTAATGTCAAAGGAATCTTGCACGTCTTTAGTGGGTTAGTAAGAAGGCTTAGTAGAGGAAGCACTAGGAGATGCATACCCTAACCCAGGATGCTTGATATGGAAGGATGGTAGCACCCGAGATGGAGCGGAAGGGATGTGATCTTGGATTTCCTCCATAAAACCATGATCAAATAGCAAATTATCATAGATATCATGATCAAACTTAGGATTATCATGGACATAAAAATATTGGGATGAAGAGGATGGTGGTGTGGGCTCTTGGTACAAATGAGAATCTATGTGGAAGGTGTGTATCTCATATTCACCAATGCCAAGGTCTTGTATCTTATCCTTGATCTTTGAGGGAGTGCGAGAGGTGAGTAGCAATGAAGGATCAATGTATGAAGATGAAGATGGTGATGGAGTGTTGGTAGGGAAATTGTATGAAAGGCCATGACTGATTTGTAAGAATTTGCAATATTGGAATGGATTAGGATCAACATGTACAATCAATTTAATTCAATTGTGGGGGAACTTTATGAATTGATAGAATGTGTATGAGATGACTTACATAGCATGGATCCATGGGTGGCCAAGGAGGATGTTATAAGGGAGATCAAGGTCTAAGATTTGGCATGTAGTTTCAATTGTTGTTGGTCTGACCTGGATGGGCAGCTTTATAGAGCCTTTAGA
>VDFB02276618.1:0-23751 GCA_007258455.2 Sequoia sempervirens
ATAAAACCATGATCAAATAGCAGATTATCATAGATATCATGATCAAACTGAGGATTATCATGGACATAAAAAGATTGGGATGAAGAGGATGGTGGTGTGGGCTCTTGGTACAAATGAGAATCTATGTGGAAGGTGTGTATCTCATATTCACCAATGCCAAGGTCTTGTATCTTATCCTTGATCTTTGAGGGAGTGCGAGAGGTGAGTAGCAATGAAGGATCAATGTATGAAGATGAAGATGGTGATGGAGTGTTGGTAGGGAAATTGTATGAAAGGCCATGACTGATTTGTAAGAATTTGCAATATTGGAATGGATTAGGATCAACATGTACAATCAATTTAATTCAATTGTGGGGGAACTTTATGAATTGATAGAATGTGTATGAGATGACTTACATAGCATGGATCCATGGGTGGCCAAGGAGGATGTTATAAGGGAGATCAAGGTCTAAGATTTGGCATGTAGTTTCAATTGTTGTTGGTCTGACCTGGATGGGCAGCTTTATAGAGCCTTTAGATTCATGCTCAACTTCATCATATGATTTGATGGAAATATTTTTTGGGATAAAAAAATCATATCACGTAATCTAGCAGCTGCTCCATGGATAACCCTCTCTACCTAAACTTGTCCGCTTCCTAGGATCTTCGTGAAGTTCATGCATGCCTTAATGAGGTGATTTTCAAGCCACCTCAAAATAAGTGCCTCCCAAGTCTCAATAGTCAATTCGAAAGCATTCCCCATGTTCGCCTCTTCGGCCAAGACCTTCGGAAACGCAGATCTTCGGTTTTACCGTTCAGGACTTAGAAAATTACTTAAAATGCAAGTGGGCACCAAAAGTGCGCCCCCCATTTCTAAAGCCAAAAATTGACTAAGTCTCGAAGCGTACGTGGGCTTAAAATTTTAGCTACCGATGCAAGCAAGGAAATTTTCTCTTAAAATGTAATAGCGCTAAATTTTAGCGCCATTACATTTTCTTTACATTTTCTTTCGCCACTTAAACTTTTTCATGACTCTGGCATGTTTCTTCATGTTTTCGCGTTTTTCGTCAATCGTGCCACTTTTCGTGCCTAAATTTATTGCTCGACTTGAGTTAGGTTTTCGATTTTCCTTTTTCACTTAAGAGTCTTTTAATTCGCCATTTTGCATTATTATGAGCTTTGTTCTTTTCTTCCTCTTGCTGGGCGAATTGCACCTCAACTGCAAAACACGTTTTTTGTTTTGAAGACTTTCGCCATTCTTTCTTCAGCAAGTTTTCGCGCCTTGGTTCGGGTAAGTCTTTTTGCATTGTCTTCTTCTTACGTTCTGTATATGATCTAATGTTCTTTCTTCGCATTTTTAGCTTTGTATTTATCTAACCCTACGCATTCTTCTCTTTTCTCCCTACGCGTTTTGTTCTCCTCCTTTCGCGTTTTTCATTTCTATGCGTTTCTTTCTTCCCACTCGTGTTTTCTCTTCATGCACTTTTCTTTCCCCCATTCACGTTTTCTTTCCTTACTTTTTCCCTGCGCTTTTCATTCGCCATTTCCTTTATGCGCGATGTTCTATCAAAACTTGTATCTTTCCAACGTTTTTTGTGCTTGTTCAAGCACGTTATTCATGTTGCTCTCTTCATGCGTTTTGGAGCGAACTTTGAAATCTCAAAAAAGAAAGAGTTCTTGATAAAATCCTTGAATGCGTATGCATTGATATTGAGACATGGTCTTCAAAAGCTTTCATGATACAAACAAGTTACATGTTGCCAAGCACGAGCGCCCTCGCCATTCTTCCCTACATCTGCATTTCAAAATTGAAAAAATTGCAAAAGCGCTAAATTTTAGCGCCGTGACATCTTGAAAATATCAGAAAATTCCTAACACTGAAAGTGTAAGGGCGCTAAAATTTAGCGCCCTTACACCAAAAGCAATTTTCCAAGAATGTAAGGGCGCTGAATTTTAGCGCCCTTACACTTTTTTCAGGCTTTTTCCAATTCTTCCCAAATGAACTTCATTTTTGACCAGTGCACTCCTAAGCCTCATTTTTTCGTATTCGTGCATCGTTTTGCGTGCCTCGTCATCCGCTTCATGATTTCTCATCCTTGTGCTCATTTCGCGCTTACCCATGTTTCCTAACAATTGGTGTTTGTTCTGGCTAAACGGATTGCAGTCTACTTTCAAAGATCGTCAAGTCAAGAGTGATCAGAGTTCCAATTCTTTTGGATGACTGCTACTAAGCCTCCTTCGAAAGCAAAAAGCAAGATGAAGTACAAATATCAAGGCGTCTATCCGCCAACTATGGTGCTTTCCAAAGTCGAAGAGATAAAAGATACCGAAGTTGGTCATCAAGACTTGGTTGACTTCGCAAAGCTAACAGAGACGAAGCCTCTTCCTGATTCAATGAGAGCAATCGTACACAGCAACCTCCACTTGGTGGCAATGTTCCCTACAGCTGCGCACAATACCGAGTTTGTTCTTCAAGTTGCGTCTCATTACATCAGAGAAAGCAGAAGTGTGATCGACTCTTCCGGGCACGAGATTCTAAGACTCGACCCCGATTTCTTTGACATTGTCTTCAAGGTCCCTCATATGGAGAAATATATTGACATCTCCATGTCAAAAGCACAGGAGATCTTCGATGCTGATCCCAATAAAGCTAAACAGTTGATAAACACTCAATGGCTCAAGAAGCCTAGATCATCCGTTTCTAGATGGCCGAAAGGACTCCTGAGAAGTGACTTCAAAGATGACGTCAAGGATATGATCACGTTTCTAAGCAGAGTGAAGGGCTTGCCGGAATCATCCACTTTTCACGATTGGATGTATGAATACATCAGGATCATAAGAAGGCAGAAGGTGCATATCGACTGGGGCAAACAAATCAGTGATGAGATCCATGAGCAGTTGATCAATGCTCCTTCTACATTGAAGTTCTACATGACTTCTTACCTGGTGTACGCGGCAGCTGTGATGAGACAATTCCCAGGTCTATCTACAAAAGGGAATCGGATGATGGTGCCTGTGTACAGATATTTCTACCAATTAGAGCTAAAGGAGAGCTTTCATCATTTCAGACGGGTCACTGATGCTTTCTTTGCGCCTTTACTCTTCAACTTTGATCCAGCTTTGGAAAGAAGAAGAGTATCCGATGAGGCTTATAAGGTGGTAAGTAAAGTTGGATGTATTTTTCTCCAATTCCCAACGTTTACTTACTTGAGAGTAGGCTGCTACACTGGTTGTCCCTACATGCTACCACGTTATCCTTCGGATAAGTGGATTCTCATGGAAACATGCAGACAGCTGATGTCAGTGCAGAAAGAACGGAAGAAGCAACCACAAGCTGCGGGTTCAAGTTCCCATCGACCATCGCTATATCATCCAAACCGCACAAAAGCTGTCCGCTCATGCTGAAATGCGATCATGACCATCAAAACCCATGTATAGGGTTTGATTTCATCACCGAGATGTCAGAAAGCGTAAAAAGTCACCAACACAGTACCGCTTTGAAGACATCCGGGCAGCATTGGTAGATGAAGAAGCCATTCGCGAAAAATGGACTATTGCAAATTGATACCAACAACCGTAGATCTTGGTATTGCTGATTTACCAGAAGATTTTGAGGATCCAGGTGATATCATGAACACTGTCTATGATGAGCAAGGCATTGCTAAAAGGCCGTTGCCTGCAATACAATGGTCTAGAAAAGAGGTTACCAGCATGAGAGAAAGGCTGAGACCAATCCTAGCCAATACAGAAGAATGGTTACATAAACATGGTCATGCAATGAAAAGTTTCAGGACAGACTCAGAAGGAGAGGAGTCCGAAGCAGAAGCTTGCCAACAGCAAGAACTCCGCGACAAAAACAAATCAGCGGCCGTTCCCACTTCTTCGCGAAGAGGTCCTAGGATCAAGTTCACTGTTGGTAAGAAAGATACCCAAGCTGTCCAAGAGACAGAAATCACGGAATCTCATCCATCTCGCTCTAAGGGTAAAAAGTCTATTCATGAGGAGATAGATTCCGATGAAGAAGGAACTTCAAGCGACCAATCCGCTGAAGATGAAGATTCAGCAGAAGCAGACTCCGATGCCGAAGAAGTTTCTGAAAGCGGGCAAGAGTCTGATGAAGATTCTGAAGAAGGATCTGAAGGTGACTTTGAAGGTGAGCCAGAATCGGAGAGACAAGAGGGTGATCAACAGGAACCCGGGCATGATCAAGAAATAACTACTTCTCCTCTTGAGAATGTAGTTGAAGAAATTCACAGAACATCATCGCCAGTGACTTCAAACGTTCCTCATACCCCTCTAGATTCAAGAACTCCTCCACCTCCTGTTCCCTCGTCACCTATTCCTACCACAAGCATTCCTGCAGCCGAGATATCCCCTATCCCTGCAGCATTAACCCAGCTTGATACTCCTTCAGTGACAAGCATCCATACGGTTGATATACTATCAAGCCCTCCATCGTCCATTCCTAGCTTGTCTTCACCAACGTATGATATCACTTCTGAAAACGAATTCAATCGTTTCATGAATGAGTCAATGCGTGATCAGCTCAATGTGTCAACTACAGGAGCAATGATGACAAACACTTCACCAATTGTCACGATACCAATGGTGAGTTCAGATGTGGCAATAACTTTGGCGGCAACGGCTTAATCGAATTGACAAGAGATCCGTAGTCACACTTTTTCTTCCTCTGGCTAATATCTCGCGTCGGCCAGCAAATGATTTCTCCGCAGGAGCTCGACCTCGAAGAGATAGTTCTTCCAAAAGCCAAAGGGAAGAAAAGGCAAAGGTATACTCGAGGCTGAATGTTGATAAGTCTGGCCACAAGTATGCTGAAATTGGCATACCACCGAATCAAGAAGGTGATGTCAATATGGAGGACTACACAGTAACAAAGGTCCAGCTTGGCAAGGTTACCAACGAAAGTGCAAAAGCCGATGCGCAAGTCACTTTGGACATCTTGGCAGGAAGGCTGGATAAAGTTGAGCAAGCTCGTAACATGTATAAACAGAGGGCAGAGCATTATGCCACTGTTGTAAAGAGACTTGCCGGTTCTCCAAGTAATGCACAATCGCTGACAGTGGTAAATATTGAAGACTCAGCTGTCAAGAAAGTTGAGAAATTCGCCTCCAAAGGCAGGGTGTTATATGACTTTGTTGAAAAGATCATCGAACACGGATCTCAGATAATTTTGGCTGCGGATGAGAAAACCACCATGTTAGCCAAGCTCACCACAGAGCTTGATAAAGAAAAGAGCGTACTTTCCCAGGAGTGCAGAGACATGGAAAAATGCCTGTTGTCATGGTCGGAAATGAAACAGGTAAAGCTCAGCAAATTGGTGGAGGTTGGGGTAATTCCTAACAAAGAAAAGTTTGTAGAGGTAAGAGAATCACTGAAACACAGGATTCAAGTGGTTCAATCTCTCACAGAAGATCTTCACCAAATACAGGAAGATGTCGACGGGCATCGCAACATTCTTGACAAAAGTATTAGAGAGTTGCCTGGTCAACTTCTTGAGGAAAATCGTATCTTCCTGCCGGCCACAGAAATATCCCTGATCTTCAAGGAAGCCATCACTTAATTTGATTGACGTCAGACTTCTCGAAGCTTCAACAACATCATTTCCAGATACAGTTTACATTGACACCACACGATCTTCGACAGTGCAAGAAGGTTCACTCATCTGCCATGAGATCGATCATGAGAATTCACACCATTGTGGATTACACCGTTGGTCCAGATGAGAAGTTCGTGCAGGAGACTAGGAGGAAATTTGAAGACTTCCGTGCCCAATGCAAAGAAACGTGAAGCAGCCCCCTATTCTCCAGTGTTAGACATTTCCGGTGCATCCCATTATGCATCTTGTAAATATTTCTCGACATTTTTGAATGTCATTTTGTAAATTGTAATTACACCAAGTCCAAATATGTAATATTTTCAAAACAAATTACACTTTGACTTTATCGTGCTAGAGATCTCCTAAAATCGCTTCACCTAACTTTCCCTCTCGATTTTCTCTAATCTTTCCTTCTTCTTTGCCTATCCCTTCTATATAATGTGAGGGATTTTCATTGTAAATTATCTTTTAGCCCTTTGCAACGAAGTGCTGCCCTTTTGTAAGCAAATTTATGAAACTTAGCGTTCATGCTTTGTGAATGAGATTCGATTAATAAAGAAAAGGATTGCAAGCCAAACTTTGCGTTGGATTCGATACTTTTGTGAGTTAATCTGATTTGGTAGTGATTAGTTCGAAGAATCTGAAAGACTCTAAGTAATTGATGTAAACTTTGTGTTACATTCGTTATTTAGATTGCATTGTTATTTTTGTTTATCATTGGTTGAATGATCTACAAGACTTTGTGCTTGTAATCATTTATACTCTTGCATGTTCTGGTTGAGTGATCTACAAGACTTTGTGCTTGTAATTATTCATACTCTTGGATACTTTGTCGAAAGATCTACAAGACTTTGTGCTTGTAATCGTTCGTGCTAATTGATACTTTTGTTGGATGATCTACAAGACTTTGTGCTTGTAATCGTTCATGCTGATTTGAGGAATTGCTGCGTCTAAGAAGACTTTGTGCTTCTAACGTGACAAATGATACATCTACAGAGATCCAATTGATAAAGCTACGGAACGACTTTGTGCCTTCGTGAGCTTTCCCTTTTTAATTTATTTGTTTGTTATTTAATCACTTCTGGTATCTCTACGCTTCGCTTTGACGAGATAGAGATATTGGCATTATTGCTAGTTGTTCGTTTCAAGTTATCAAGAATTCTGAACTTTCAACGGTGAAGCATTGTAAACATCTTCTCTGAAAAAAGAGAGAAGGATGAATGTAACACACCCCCCCCACTCCGTGAATTTCGTGTACATTTTGTAATTATTTGTTTGATTTACTATCGCTTCTGTTAGCAGTAAGAAGGGCGCCTCCCTTTTCCGAGAGGAGAGATTCACATCTCACATAGCTGTGGCTGAAGTCCAAGTTGTGTAATCTATCGAAAAGCTGATTACATAATTTTCACCCAACAAACTGTAGTTGACTCAAGGTGATTTTAGGGTTCCCTACACCTTTTGATGTCTATAAATAAGAGCTTTTGCTCATTTGTAATTAACTTTTGCATGAGAGAGGAATATATGCTGTGCCTACCTTGCCTTCGATATTGCTCATTCTGTATCTATTCATGCATTTTTGCTATTATAATGAATTGTTATGCCACATAGGGTTTCGTGCAATTGTGATGGTGAATTCTTTCCTTAGTTAGATCAAATATGTTTTTGTGTTCAATAAACTTGTTCAGATTGAGATGATAGTTGCGCCACCTTGCCTTCAAGTAGAGAATCTGCGCTTGGTTATCGTGTGTTGTTGTGAACAATAAACTTGTTCGGATTGCGCTGATAGTTGTGCCACCTTGCCTTCAAGTTGAGAATCCGTATTCAGTTTATCATGTGATGTTGTTACCAATAAACGTGTTTAGATTGAGCTGATAGATGTGCCACCTTGCCTTCAAGTTGAGAATCTATACTCGTTTATCGTCTGATAGTCAAACCTTGCTCCATTTCATGCCCGCTTTCTTTCTGAGGAAACCGGATAGATTTTAAGCAATTGGCATATTGTAGTTAGTAGTCCGCTTAAACCAGAAAATACTCAGCTGCAACGTATATAGTTTTCGAGAAAGCCTTGTACCTCTACAGCTGAAACAAAAAGACAGGATTTAGTTTAGTTTACTTTCCTTTTCAAAGCACTTTTGTCAAGCACAACGAGGGAGCTTCCCCTCCTAATTTGAAGAGCACTCTTTGTGTAGTGTGCATAGCTGTCCGTACCAACTCTTACTCCAGAGGTGCTAGTTGTTACGCCAACAGAGTAGACATTGGATTAGCTTAGAGATAGGAAGATAGAGAGACAACTTAGAGATAGCTTAGTATAGATTGATAGTGTAGATTGGAGACGAAGGAAAACTTTCTCGTTGAATGTTTTGTAAGAAGTTGTTGTGAACACTCTCTCAATAAAAAGAGTTTTCATTGATGATGATTTCATCTTTTGTTGTGAGTAGCTAGCAAGATTTCTTCGTCCTTCCGATGCAAATAGAATCTTAAAGTAGAATAAGTTTCATTTCATGCAAGTAGTAGATAGTAACTGTGGAATGTGGTGTTTAATTTTAGCAAGCTTCGCTTATCCATACCACTAGCAAGCTCACTGATGGTGGGTGCGCCTTGTGTGGTCAACTGGAATATCGTGTACTTAACTTCGATCATAATTTGTATGTTTATATGCGTCGTTGTGATGGTATTTTCATGCTAAGTTGTGATCTGAACACCTTGAGCTACTCCTTTGAAGATTGCACCAGTTATGTGGAAGCTGTCTGAAGTGAGGCAAAGCGGAGCCTGGTTGAAGTTTGCGAGAGTTGATTGCCATGTCCCACACCTTAGAGTAGATTAGAGCCTTCTTATCCTTGCAACCATTTCAATTCAGTACTTTTTGGTTAGTTTAGGAAACGAGAGCTTTATAGACAAACCTTTCGAGCATTCAAAATTCCTTTCTCCATTGTTGAACAATTTCGTAAGTCCCCTTGAAATACCAGCAAATCACATCGAGCCAACTGAGACTATCCACTGCATGAAGGAACCTTGAAGTTGAATGCATGATCTTTCTAGCAATCTTAGCATGCAGGAGATTTTGTTCAAGAGAGGATAGAGTCGCCGTTGGTAACTTTATTCAGTGTTGGTGCGGTCACGAAAAACACATCAACAAAACCCTCCAAGGATGTTAGAGTACTTGATCGAATTAAGGATTGACTAGGGGTTTATTAACATTTAAATCTACTACTTATTATTGGGGTGAATGATTATGATTGGATAACCAATATGATTATGGTAAATAACTCTAATTTGTGTGCCAACCTTCAATCCGGATCTCAATCAGGTGAGAGGTATTCTTTAAACCCTTATTTATTTAGATTAAGGGTTTTGGCTAAATTCAGGGTATTCCCAATCAAGGGAAGCTAAGACGTTTTGGATCATCCCAACCCTAAATTGCTTGAGGACAGGCAAAGTTGGGAGGGGAGGACTATCATGTCCCGTAGGATCGTACCACACAAATACAAATAAATAGAAAAAATGACAATAATTATCGTAAGATAATATTATAATAATATTGACAATTTAAATGCCATTATAAATATAATACAATTAAATATATTACAATTTTATATTTAAAACAAACTAATATAAAATAATACTACTTGGAGGAGGAAGAAGGACAACTCCTATTGAGAAGATAATATTAATTATTTCTAAATAAATAAATCCTCAGCAGTGATTAAACCAAGGATGTCGACTTGTGATGATAATTAAAAAGCATTAATTCATTAATGGATAGCGATCAATATGGGACATTACATTACCCTTGGCATCTACATACGTATCTATTCCAATATATTAACGGAGTATCATATTGCATTAGTTTCCAGAAATCGAATGGATGGAAAGGTGTTTGGATAAGTAGCCACCCTTTATCATTGTATTGATATATATTGGGTAGCTATTTACCGACTTATGCAATGGTTTGAGAATCGTTGAATATCTAAACGACTCGAATATCAATCACCCAAGACATGGCTGAAATGAAGTAATTATCTGCATTCAAATAATATCAAACTTGTATTCTGAAGATTTCTGTTGCTTCATCTATGTGTAGACCCAGTCTATAGATAACACGATTGTTGGAGGAAGGCATAGCATGAAGACAAGCAGTTAATGGTTGACCGACATCTTCCAAGATTGATCATCAGGTTTCTATATTGGTTCTATCGCCGCTTATCTAGAGACCAACATGATTGGGTGTGCTTTGCGATTTAGAGAGCAGCTACCATATTGATTGGAGATCAAAGTTCACATACAGGCGAATCCCATAATATGGCCTAGTAGGTGTTTTTGACATAACAGAAAGAGAGAAACACATTTTACCTTTATTACTGACGACTCTGTTAACAGATCGCATATATATGAAGAGTCACATAATAATGAGGGGGTCCGGACTCTCTACAGTCTTCAATGATCACTATTGGAATGGCAATACTATTTCGTATACTAGAGATTCAATAATTAAAGGTGTTCGATTAAATTATCGAGCTTGTCGTCTATTGTCACCCTATTGACGAGTTGTGGTTATCAATATCTTGGTTTAGAAGGGAGCCTACGTGTAGGCTTGATTAATGTCTTTGCTACAACAATGTATGAAGTTTTCAAGACAGCGATTAGGAAGAGGATGATTACTATTGGTGAAGACCTCTTTACTAATGATCATGTCTATTTAGAAGGACATCTCTATTTAAGAGAGATACGTCCTTTCCTATTAAGTCAAAGATATAAAAAGGTAACAAGCAAGGAGGAGGAGGACATCTTGGGAATAGTTTGGGAAGATAAACGAGATAATACTAGCCTTGGAGGTTGTTTCCACTAAGGTTACAACTGTAATGTCCCCATTTTGGCCATATCGCCTTCTTTTGATTCATCGCCTATTCGAACCCGACCTGAATGAGGTGAAATTAGGGATTTTGGCTTGGAGTTTTGTGGCATTTCATGTTATTTACTATTTTTAGTAAATACTAGTTGTGGTAGTTGCAGTTGTCCATTCTTAGTCCTTCTCAGTTGGAGCAGTTGTTATTATATTGGCTTGGTCTTCAGAGAGCTTTATTTGGTGAAAAATATTTAATTAAAGGCATTATGTTTTAATTCACTGTTGACACCCCCTTGGCCTAAGGAAATAACTTAAGTTGTTTTTAAAAGTGGGGCCATGAAGGGTATGCCTTCATAAAGAGCTTTATTAATTTTATTAAGAACTTCATTCCTTGAGCAAAAGTGGACGCCACTTTTATATTATTTGAATAAAGTGAAATTCTTGGAGGCTTTTGGGACGCCACTTGAGAAGTTGATTGGTCTTTGGGAATGGGAAAGGTCTCTTGTGTCTTTTGAGCTGCTTCTCAGGCAATTGAAGAGTTTTGGTGAGCTCTTATTTATTGAAGGCTTTTGCTCCAGCATTTCATCTATGAAAATTATGCTAAAGTTATGCTGTCGAAATGACAATTGACATATTGCTTCGAGGATGTCTACCTCCTAGCCTTTTCATCCAATTTCGTGTTTGCAATATAACACCTAGTTGGTTACATTGCTGCTTCTCAACTTCAGACTAGCAGATTGAGCATCAAAGATTGAAGATTTTGGAGTTTTTTCACAGTTCTGGTTTCCTGGTTTTTACATAGCTGAATCTGATTTTGTTCATATCTTTTGGAGTGAATTTTTATATGTTCTGGGTATTTTGGCAATCCATCTATTGACTCAAGGCGCCACTTTCCACAAAGTATTGGAATTTAATTCCAAGTGTTTATTTTTATCTTGCAAAATCGATTTCTTGAGGAGGCCGTACCATTTTGATGGGCATTGGGATGCGTGCTAAATAAATGGGAATCTTTCTGGATGGTTTCTGATTTGCATCTTGGGCGCCCCTCTTCTAGAAAACATCTGCAACTGATTTCACATCATTCGGAGGTAAATTGATCAACTTATGAGCATTTTTATGATTTCACAGTTTGCTGGTTGAATTTCCAGAATTCTGATTTTTATATCAGATTGTTGCAACTTCCAGTTTATGATCATTTACTTCAGTTTTTTGAGAGTTATATCATTGTAAAAGTTCATGCTAATATCTAAGGTTCATTCCTTATCAATGTAATTTGTAATTTGCAGAGTTTACCTTGTAAGGTTGAGATTAAGCATTACTAATCCAACCAATCTTTAGTTCTGCAATTACTTTTCTGTTCTATCATTAAATTACCCTTGGATGGTTTACCGCCAGTGTGGACAAACTGTTTTGTAACTCTCTTATACCCACTTCAAAGTGGTGAATCCCCACAGCATTGTGGATGCCCGCCGCAGCGGATGAATTGCTTTAATTTGTAATCTTTTCCCCCCACTGTTTGGTGGTAGCGTGGAATTGTTTCTCATGGCTGGTTATCCGCCTAATAGTTTATAATTTCAATTTCTTAGACTCCGTCATATGTTAGCACCTCGCCCTCAGTGGGATCTTGAGTGCACATTCTTGACGTTGAGTAGTTCTTCCATTCAAGTTCAGTTTCTTTAGTTCAAGTTCAGTATCTTCCATTCAAGTTCAGATTTTTAATTTGGGGCTAACGCTAATCCTTTGAAATCAACATCTATCAGTCTAAGTCATCTGTCACCTCCAGCACTCACAGCAATACTCAAACAAACTCATTGCCCAGCAGCCTGTTTGAGAGTCTACCTGCCCATTTCCAGTGTCCGTTTTACAAAATAGGTCAAAAAAAGGGACATTACACAATCTTGGTGACAGGTTCAGATGAAACTAGTGGAATGAGTGCAAAGGATAAGGTTAAAAAGGAGTAGAATGATATAATGGGTATCCATGAGAAAGAACCATCTAGTGCATCCACAAGTGAAATGGGCACAAGTCTCTATATTGGTGATGTAGAGGTTGTTATTGATAAGTCATGTGATGAGGAGGCAGATTCTTCTAAGGTTGGTGTGTTAGATGTAATGACCCCTTCTAGGAGGCATCCCAATTTTTACCTGAGTGACTATTTCGTGACACAGAATTGCTTAACGAATAGACTTCTATAAGGTACTCTTCAGACCTTTGCCCGCTATTTGGCCTAAGGATGCAAATTATAAATCTTTATGATTGATTTGTATAAGGTATGCAGGCTTACATCTCAGCATATTAATCATTTTATAAATATATGTAATAATCTGTTCCTTGTACAGATTATGAATATTTATTCTCTGTGGGAAGTATATATGAATATGAGATAACATTATATCAATCTTACATCAATATAGAATCTCATATATCAATATATCATTATATATATTTTATACATCTATATATATCCATATAATCCTTACACTTATAAACTTTATCATCTATGATATATAAACCATTGATATATATATATATATATATATATTCATATATTTACTCCATATAGATTACTTCATATATCATATATGTTTCTCTATATATATGATATATATAACTATTATTTATCACTTTATATATCATTGATCATATATATTATCATATATTACTCTACATATATCTGATCAGATATAATATCATTTGTTACTTTATATGTATCTGATCATATATAGTAACTTATTCCCTTTAATCTTTCCACCCCACCTATTCTTCTCTCTATTCAGAAATATATAAGTATCTCTTTACTCATCTAAAACTGATCTATTTCTATATATAAGTAATGACCTTATCAAAGTCTTATCCCTTTATTTTAATTTATTCTATTCCTTCCTTTCTTCAGCCATGGTGGTCCTAGCATATATTCCTTTTTATTCTTCAATTCAATGTATATTAGAGGACATTACCTTTTGTTAATAGTTCAATGCTATGCAAATATGTATGTCTGCATTCTTTAGATTTAATCTGATCTCTATTTCTGCTCCTGTTTTCTATCCCATATTTTACTTCTTTCGTATGATTATATACCCTACTGCTGTAGACGTCATTTCCCCTTTTGCCAGCGATTGTTGATAACTTACTTTATTTCCTAATTATCTTATGAAGTGACGATCTGTTTTAGTGACTTGTGCCTTCTCTTTTAATTCATATTTTGGGTTTGATTTGCCACGTATACATTGATTTTTCATATTTTGTCTCCTTCTAGAAATAGCACTAACTCCTAATTTTTCCTTTCTAAAGATAAGCCCCCAATGATCGAAGTCTCTGCCTTCTTTAATATTGCTTGTTCTTCCCAACAGTCACCTCTATTGAGGAAGGGATGTGGCTCTTTCATCTTTCTTTGCATAACCGTTGACCTTTCAATGCCAACCATTGAATACTTTACAGCCTATTGGCTGCTTAAGGAAGATTGATGCTTTTTGTTAGCTTAGATGATGGTAGTTTAGGATTCGATTCTTATTATTTAAAAATCAGATTTGATTACATATATTGTTTACTTATTTGTTATTTTGTTTATTCCATAGTTTATATTTGTGTATTTTATTATATTTATTTTCTATATTAGTTTATATGATTATAATTGTATTATCATTATAATATCATTTGTAGCGATATTCAGAATTGTATTTCATATATTATTATATATTTATTTTGATATTTATTCTATTTTAGTTTCTTTATATTTATATTTATATCTGGATTATAATCATAATATTATCTTATGATAATTATGATTATAATGGCATTAAATCGCTATTATTTCTTTTTATATTTTTAATATGTATTATATTTATTTACTTGCTTTTTTTATTTTTTTAATGCTATAAATCTTAGTGTTGCAATTTCGGGGACATGACATTAGATCATAAGGATGTCCCAACATTGTTTCTTGAAGATTGTAGGGCATTTACTAGTGAGTCATGTGAATTAAGGGAATAGTTGAAGGTTATTGAAGGTAAGGTTGTACAAACCTTTAACTCAATTTGATATCACACAAATTTATTGAATACCTCCTTTGGACAGCCCAATTTGAAGAAAGGCAAAAAGGGTTAATGGTTGGAGTTACTATACCAAATTCGCAAACTATCAAACATGCTTTAGAGGTAATGAAATCAGATTACCTCCATTTGCTTTTTGATAGAGACCTTGCCATCAAGTTTGTAGAGAAGACTTACAGAGCTAATGCAAAATATGGCTTTCATGACACCTCTTGATTCAAGCGATGGTAGTGGTGAAATATGGAATCCAAGTGACTATTCAGGTATTCCATTGGAACAAGCAGGTGAATTTCATCTTGATTGCATGGTGAGGTATGCTCATCAATTTTCTTTCAGCCCACATACGTATGACTTGACCATGATTCTGATGACACATAAAGGTGGGTTGGATAAAAGATTTTGCAAATCACTCTAGTATGATGTGCTTCCATCTTCAAAAGACAAATCCAAATCTTGTAGGCCTCCTACTTTGTTTCCACTAGATGGTTGCATACAAAAATAGGAATTTGAGACTTGGCTCATTTGGGTTCCAATGGTTATCAAAGTGAAGCAACAGAAGTCGGCAAGTATTGGGAATGGTGGACTTCCAATTTGGCTATGGGATTCAGGAATCTTTATGATTGGTAGACTGATTCATTTTATGATAGGGATTGAGAAAGTTATTGAGTGTAGTGAGAAAGTTATTGAGTGTAGTGGTATCAATGGTATCGCGTTGATACAACAGAGTTTTTGGCGAAGCATTTTATAGGCTCATCTGGGATCTTGGTATTTGGCCATGGTGTACAAGTGTGGATTGCTTGGGGACAAGCTATCTTCGAGAAGGGAGGATTGTAATGTCCCCATTTTTCAGCTTACCAGAAAGACATTAATTTAAATAATTAATTTAATGTTTTGATATTACTTGGCAAAAAGTACATTTAAAAAGGGTGATATTAAATTATTAGATTAATGGGTTATTATAAAGTGACAGGAATAAAATATTTAAAAGTATTTTAAAATGTCAATTTATTAAAAAGGGAGTTTAATGTTTTGGCCGGAAATTTGAAAAGGTTTTCGGAAGTTCCTCAGATGGAAATAAAAGGGGTTGTGAGTGCTCGTTTTGGATATGTTGGTTTGTTATTTTATTTGGTTTTTTGGTGGAGCTCTTCGGTGTTCGAAACCCTAGGTGGGAATTCTTGTGGGTATCTAGTTTCGGTGGTGAAAGGGTCTTCCCTAGCCGGTAGTAGGAGAAATCATGCAACTTTCTTGCATTTGCATGATAACGCTTGGTTTCAAAATTTGTGAGTCTCTTTCAGAGACAAATTTTAGAGCATCTATTTGATCTTTCTAGGAGAGGTTTTCAGTATGTGAGTTGGTCTGATTATAATATTATTTCTCTTATCCAGCCGTATAGGCCAGTATTTTAATTCCAAGTCTAACTTTTGAGTTGGAAGATTTTATAATCTTATTAACTATTTATTCTCAACTACTATTAGCAACCGTATCCTCCTCAAATTGTAGGTGCCGCACCATATACTTGGAGGGGGTCTCAGGTGATATTATGGCTAAGGTTACACTGGTTCATCATTCCTAATTGATTGATATCTTCAGTAATATTATTATGATGGAGTCATAATCATCTAGGAGCTGCGGTCTTTAACTCTAGCTTAGAATTGCCATTTGAGGAAGGCTCGACACATATATTGGAGGAAGCTAGCATTTTCTTTAAACTGTGCAAGTATGGAAAAATCGTGGATAGATAGGAGGGGGATGTGAGACTCTAGGGGTTCATACGTTGCAGGTCTTCATGTACCGCAGGCTATAATTATTATCACATAGGAGCTTGGAGCCTATTGAAGGAGTCACATGGAGAATAAACCATGCGGGCCTATGCACATTGCAACCGCTTGACCATAAGGAGTCATTTCCTTGAAGGCTCACGCCTATTCATGAAGGCGCCTTATTTATTATGAGATATCTAAGCAATATGGGCTATGGAGATTAAGGGATTTCGTTTGGATGTCACCGCTCATAAGAAGACTCAAAGGGGATATTCGTTATTATGGAGTTATTATAGGGTCATGGCATATCAAGTTTAATCCATATTAATATTTTGTGAAGTCGTGCCAATTGTTTCTTATGGCTGCTACTTAGATTTGACTATTTTTCCTTAGCCGCTGCTACACCTATTTGGCATATTCACATCTTTCATGGGAGCAATTGAATATAATGGTGGGACTTGGTTATTTCTTCCAGTCACCATAATTCATATTTCTGCATCGGGCTTCTTAGGAATTGTGGTATTAAGGAGGTATTTCTTTATGTTATGATCTGTGTAGTCAAAAAAGGGGATACAAATGTTCATTGTCATTATTTGCAGCACTTGAAAATTTAAAAGAGTCTCTCCATATCATTTATGCTAGCATGAAGACTATTTGTAAATCGAAATCTGGAGATTGAATATTTAATATCAATATTTTTTCAAGTTGCCAACAACAATTATTTGAGGTCAGAATCATTACTTTTCTCTATTCGGAAATATAAATATAAAATGATGGAAGCGGTTTCAGTAGTAAACATTTGAATAGTTTATTCGTTATTTTTGTCATATTGTTGCATGAATGTTCTTCCACCTTTCAAATAATCAACTATTTAATTTTAAACTATAAACCTGCAAAACAAAATATCAAGCTCAGAACAGTGTATTGGTAATTGTTTGACGAATGCCTGATCACTTGTATTCATGAAATTGAGAAAACTTTGGTCCGAAATCTGCCTAGGTCATTACAAGTTGCTTAAATAAAAGTGAAAAGTACCCATGTAGCCCCTGTTGATACCCTCCCGAAATAGCTGTAACACTTCAGCTATGATGGATTTTCTTTATATCGAGTGAATATTCATTCAATATAAATTCTGTAAATTCTTTGAAATTTGTTTATTTAAATATTGTTGAGAGAGCAAAAATAAAATCAAATAATAAAATCAGACCATCAGAAGTGCACAAGAAAATTATTTTTTTGGGAATTGTGGGGAAACACAAGAAGGTATATTTCATTAGGTTTCTAGCCAACATAACAACAATAATAAGAATCAGGAATAGAAGATGTCCTTGGTGGTATTGTAGTATGTTGTACCCAAAATAAATTTTTGCTTCAATAAGGCATTTTGATTAAATTGGTCTAAATCATGTAAAATTGTTGTCAAAAGTCCATTTTAGGTCAAAAAAACATAGGCTTTTTGTGCGTTTATGTCAAGGAAGATACTTGCAAATTTCTAAAAATTTGAAAATTAGGGTTTTGTACCTTTGTTTTTAGGAAAACCACTAAAAGAAGACCTTTCTAGAATTAGTTGAAAATGAATTTGATAGGATAATTTGACTTCACGATCACACTAGTCAATTTGAAATCACCAAAAAGTTTGTTTTACTCTAGTGGGTCTACATTTTTTTCAAGAGAAAAGTTAGGACCTCTGCAACCATTAATGGAAGATGGTCAGTACTAGGTGTTGAAATCTACGCCTAAAAAGCTTCAAGGAAGAATCCATGGCAAAAGAAGCCCGAATAGATGCTTCACGACGAAGAGGATTTTCAAATGTTGAAAGATGCTGAAAATTTTCTAAGTCTGGAACATGTGCGCTCTACTACAAGAAAGAAGCTATTTAGTCAATGCCTTGGTGAATTTTTCAAAGCACCCTGTACACACAGAATGGTGAAAGCAATTGCAACGGTGAACACATTCGCGATGTCGACAACGGTGATTAACCTAGTCAAGCAACACGGTAAATGCAAAGCTCCAGAAGGATGATGATCTCGTCTTTTGTTGTGAGTAGCTAGCAAGGTTTCTTTGTCCTTCTGATTTGAGTAGTAGCTTAAAGTAGAGTAAATTTCACTTCATGCAAATAGATAGTAATAATGGAATGTGGTGTCTGACCTAAGCAAGCTTCGCTTATCCATACCAGTAGCGGGTTCACTGACAGTGTGTTCGCCTTGTGTGGTCAACTGGAAACATTGTGGACATAACTTCAATCACAGTTTGAATGATGGTATGCGTCATTATGATGGTATCTTCATGTCAAGTGGTGGTTTGAATATCTTTAGTCACCTCCCTTGAAGATTGCATCAACTTTGCAGAAGCTATCCGATGCGAGGCAAAGTGAAGTCCGGTTGAAGTTTGCTGAAGTTGAGCTCCATATCCCGCATTTAGGATAGAATTTAGGCTTTCTAAGCCCTGCACCGTTTCAATTCAGTACTTTTTGGTTAGTTTAGGAAATAGGAGCTTTATAGACAAACCTTTCGGGCATTCAAATTCCTTTCTTCGTTGTTGAACAATTTTGTAAGTCCCCTTGAAATACCAGCAGATCACATCAAGCCAACTAAGACTATCCACTGCATGAAGGAACCTTGGAGTTGAATGCATGATCTTTTTAGCAATCTTAGCATGCAGGAGATTTTGTTCAAGAGAGGATAGAGTCGCCGTTGGTAACTTTATTCTGTGTTGGTGCGGTCACAAAAAACACGTCAACACTACCTAAACATAACAACTCCAGCCACAGGATTTGTGTCCTCATTGTAGCATACGCACAGATGTGTTGCAAATTATGGCAAGAAGATCTAATGTATATGGAGCCAGGCAACTATCATTTACAAAGTTGTCAATAAAGGTTGTGTTGTCCCTAATTTTTGACTTGCTAAAAATTGGGATAACCTATTAAAATTTTGATAAAATTTCAATATTTTCTCTTCTAAGGCACATTTTACGAGGTGCAAAGGTTAGAAAATTTAAGTTTTGGGTCTATAGTCCTTTTGGCTAACATTTTTGACTCACTCTCGTCCGTTTTCGTGAAATTTTGAGTCATTTTTAGTGTATTTTTGGTTCATTTCGGGTTTTTATGGCTTCACTGCAAGTAGGAGTTTTTGAGCTTGACTGCAAGTCAATAATAGGAACTGTTTGAGGTCATTGCAAGTTACTTTTACTTTTTAAGTTGCTTGTAATTGCTTTTAAAAGGTCCGACTTGCTTTTTAAGTTGCTTGCAATGGCACTTAAAAGTCCTGATTTTACTTATAAACACTTGCAATTGTTCTAAAAAGTTCCGATTTCATTAGAATACTTGCAATGGCACTTAAAAGACCCAATTTTACTTAAAGTTATTTGCAAAGACTTCTAAAAACCTGGATTTTCATGAAGTTGCTTGCAATCACTTCTCAAAAGCCTGATTTTATTAAAAGGCACTTGTAATGACTCCAAAAAGCTCCGATTTCATGAAAATCAACTTGTAAAGTGCCTTGAAAAACCCGATTTCTCTTGTTGCAGGCTTGTTCCTCTTTATTTTTGTTGTTTATCTTCATTTTAATGTCTTGAATCTCTTGCTTTTTGGGCGCCATTGTGTGTATTTGAATCTGCATTTGTGAGAAATGTTCTTGAGATGCAAAAACGCGTTTTTCTCTTTCAATGAAAGACGTCATTTGCTGAAAACGTTTTTCTCTTCATGCGAAATGCGTTTTCCATTATATTTCTAACGCCTTCCATTTCATTCCATATGCGTTTTTCTTTGCCTTCATTTCTAAACGCATTCTTTCATTCAAATGCCATTCAATAAGAAACGTATTTCATTGCTGAAAAACGTATTTCTTATTTTCATTTATCTTTCATTCGCCATACATTTTCTTTTGCCCATCATTCATTCTATTCCATTTGACCTTCATCTCATTTCATTTCACATTCACATTTCATTTCATCTCATTACCATTTTCTAGAAAAGAAGAAAAGAATAAAAATGCCCTAGAAAGTAATCGGGATTTTTTCCAATCATTACAAATAGGGCATTTTTGCTAAAATGCATCTACAAGTTAGCACAAGGAAATAAACTTGCAATGGTTTCCTATTTCCTCCTACTTGCAGTCAAGAAATTACTCTTTACAAGTTGGTATTCACTTGCAATGTCTCTTCCAAAACCCGAATTGCAAGTTACTTGTAATGAATGTTCTATGCTAAGGAACAGTCATACAAAGTTGCAGACTTGAACATGAGATTTTAAGAATGAACTGGTTTTTCAAGAGGGAAAATCCACACGGTCCTTTTTATTACCATGATTGCCAATTCAAAAGAGAGTTAGTTCGTGTTTATATAACTAATGTTGAAGCAATTTTGTAGACGGTTTGTGGAGGAGAAGCGGGAAAAGATTGGAAAACTGAGAGAAGACACAACAAAAATGGTCAAGTTTTGACACTTTTTGATTAGTGGTTAATGAAGATGAGCAGCACTGTATGTCAAGAGAGAAAACAGATGTCATTCTTAAACAGGTTGTAAAGCGCTTTTTTCAATAAAAAGGAAGTTACATCTACATTAGTTATGGATGCTCTCTATAGTGGCTACAAAGCTCTTGAGTGCCAAAATGCAAACAATAAGGGAAAAGTAGAAGTATGGGCCTGTAGGATATATCATCACTTGTTGTTTGCGTAGAAAAAGATGTGTTTGTAGTTTGTACTAGCTGATGATGTGTTATCTTTGCTCGAAAAGGCTGCATCTGAATCATTGCCGCCATTGAAGGATGACAAGGGCCCTCAAAATCATACAAAAGATGGAGGTTCAGGTAACGATTTTGGTAGGAACTCTGTTGACTGTCATGAAAAATGTCTCACAAAATTAGGGAGGAGAACTGTTGAAATGTTTTGTGTTGGCATACTTCTACAGCAATCATATTGAAATGACCTATCAAAAAGATGTTTCCATCAAAATGCAAGAGGAATTGATTCGTGAAGAGAAGCAGCAACAGTCCTAAAGTGCAGACTTTCAGGAGTCTTAGAAGTAAAAAGATAGATCATAGATATGTGCAAGGATAACACAAGAAAGCTAGACAGAGATCTATGAAGAGTGAAGAATAATTGAACAAAATGAAGGACATTCATGCCAAGGGAAAGTGATGATATTTCCAAGAGATCTTTAAAAAGGATATTCTTCATCAAAAGATCTTCTTACCTATGGAAATTAGTAACATGCAAAGGCAGTCCTATACAGGTCTATTGAGATAGGACGGTGAATCAAGACATCTTAGAATTGTGAAAAGGAAAAGACAATTGATTAAAGAGCAGTTTGTAGCAACATGATGACTTCATCGATAGAGGATGACATATAGTTTACTTCTGTTATGTTTTATGTATTTTGTTTTGACAAGTTACATGTGAAAGCAAAAATTGTAATTGCAAGTGTTTCTTTCACTTGCATTTTTGTAAAATGTAATTACATGTAATCAAGTTACAAGTCAAATTACAATAGGACTTGTAATTTGGAATAAGTCAATTGCAAGTAGTTGGTGGTTGAGAGAATTTCTCAAGTTAGTTGGGATCCTCCCACCTTTTTCTCATGACCTCTCTCCTATAAATACTAGAGAGTGTCCTTTGTAATTGATATCTTTTTGGCAAGCAAGAAAACTCTGCAGAAATTTGTACTCATAAAGACTTTGAGCTTTATAGTTATAAGTTGTTCCTTTTCAAGTAATATCAAAGAGTTGCAGATTTCAAACTTTGTGTTGAAATCCTACTTTGCATCCATTGTGTTCTTTTGTCATTTTGGAGCATTCTTTGTGATTATTTGAAGATTGTGGAAGATTGCTAGGGAGAGTTTCAATTGAAATATTTTCAGACTTTGTGCTGTGAATATTGAAGATTGAATTCATAATTTAAAAGTTAAGAAGAATTACAAGTCTTTGCGCTCGTAATGATTCCCATTCATAGTAGTTAATAGATACATCATACTTGCAGACTTTGTGCTGTTTTATGTTGTATATTATCATTAGAAATATCTTTCAAAAGGGTAGATAGGATTGCAAATTTTGAAGACTTTGCGCTTGAGATTGCTTTCCCGTCCCGAAGGAAGTGACAGAAGTCTTTGAGCTTTCAGGAAACTTCATTTCCTTTCTACTGATTTTATTGCAAGCTGCTGTTATAGTTTATTTAAAAATTCATATTACTTTTCTGCGAAGAGAAAAGAGTTTAATCTCTCCTGAAACAAGAGGAAAGATTATCGTTCTACACATATTTGTTTTTAGTTAGTTAGATAGGGGGAGCCTTCCCTTAAATAGGAGAGTTTAACTCACACACTGTGTTGAAATCACCATTTTGCCAAACCTCCTAAGTTTACAAAATATTCAACCAACAGGTTGGATCACTCACCAAGGGAAGTAGTTCAGTAGTGCATGAATTGTAAATGCACAGTCCATTGCTTCTTAAGGAGTAGTGATTAATTGACGTGGCAGCAAGAGTATCACAGCAAAGAATCAATGTCTAGCATGCCAACTTAGTCAACGATAATCCTCCAACTTTGATGCCAATCACAATATAAACTCCTAAGCTAACACCTTGTGATGACAATCACAAAACTCCCTAAGTGATAGCCCCTGCAGATGGCAGAAAGGAAGGCAGTCATGCCTAGAAGATAAAATGACAAATATACAAACTGTTTCACTTTCTTTAATGTTTTCATTTCATCTTCTCTGATGAATCTGTATAAATATGTATGTTTTTCCAGAAGTTATATCATAATCATTCACATCCGTTATCATGGATTTTGTACAAAAGTAGTTGGATAATAGATTTTGTATTGCATTTCTAAGTTCATTTGTTTGTGGATGAATGGCCTCATCTTATGTTTCTGAATTCATTTCCTAATTCACTTTTCTTTTCCTATGCATTATAACTGATATTTAGTACTATTTCTGCCAATGACACCAATTTTTACAATTTGGTGTGTTGTTCCTTAGATTGCTTCTATGATCTAGATCCATAATATGTGAGGTTGAACTGCTCTTTTGCAATAAATGATGTTTTTCATGCTCCATGGTATCATAATGTGGGAAGAAAGATATGTGGAGAATTAAGAAGAATGATAAATAGGGGACTAACAAACTACTTAAATGACTTGAAACCACTGAACTCTTGATGATAACAAAGAGCATTATTATAGGAAGTTTTTGCCTGATATTGTAAAGCAGCTTGAATATAGTTACAAGACTCGGACTCGCCTCGAACTCAGCAAGCTGATTTTTGACTCGAACTCGGACTCGGAGCCCAAACTCGCCCAAGACTCTGCAAAGACTCGGCAAATAGAAAAACCCAAGAAATTCAGAGATTTTTAAGGATTTAAAGCTTGTTTCATGCACCCTTTAGTAAATAAACCTTAAATACACAATAACATCATGAAATAGAAACTACTATGATCCTATACACAAACATCTATCGATCACATAAGTATAAACGCAAATTTTAGCTGAAGGAAATAAGTAATTACTTA